>QFEM01005098.1:0-15006 GCA_003316205.1 Boletus bicolor
GTGACTCGGATTGTGTAGTCTGGAGATGTTGACACTTCTCCGAATGAACTGTCACTTTTAGAAATATTGTCGTTCGTTGTGATTTCGTAGAAATGACCACTGGTGGGCATTTCTAAGACGCGTCCACCGGATCAGCGCCATCGGCGCTCATCTGCGCATGTATAAGCGACTGTGACATTTCTCAAAATGTATTTTACTTTTTGCAGTGCTACAGGTATCCGTTCTCTTTACTTTGTATGTACTGTTGCACCGGACGGACCCGTTTCCTTGACCGACTTTTTATAGGGGTTAACATTGGCTTGTCGCACCAATAATCGTTTGCTAGGTGTCGATCCTGGAGTGCCCGCAAGGGTCGTGGAATTTACAAGTCCATCTGGTCACCACTCTATGCCAGTCGCACGGAAGTGTGGGTGATTGGTTATTTGTTGGTCTTCCAAATTCGCATAGGCTGATAGACCTGTTAAACAGACAGTATCTATGATGATGACGTTTGATCATGTGCTCGTCAATTGTGGTGAACGAGAATGTAACGGTGGCCGAGGAAGCTGATGTCGCATGCGACAGGCAAAAGATCGATCCGAGCTCAGGCCTCAAGTACTGCATAACCTGCATGTCGTTCATGTGTCACGACTTGGTTTCTGGCAACTTACGGCCCTTGTAACCACCTTGTCGCTGGCGCTTAAAGAATCAAAATGTGCGTCAAGTTCACGTGAGTTCCGAGTTCCCCTTCTTTCGTGTAGCGTTTAAGTTACCGACCAGGATTACCCTATGGAGATTTGGGTATATCGACATATGTACGTTCGTTAGCTGGCTCTCTGCACCCAAGGTTTTGTGTCTTTCGCATCCATCTCCCTCCCCCACATACAGAGGCGTCGTACCCATCATGTCTATCACACCTGAGAACGATTGCAACGGGTGCCCTTTTTATAAAAGGATATTCAAGGTCTGGGTGGAAGGAGTTCGCTCTGCAGAAGATGACACACCTCGTGTGCTCAGCCCCAAGGATGAGAAATGACTTTGGCGCAAGGTTGATCTGCGGTTGATGCCAATTTTAAGTTTGATGTACCTTCTTTCGTTCATGGACCGAGGTACGTCCCACAGGCTGAGCTGCACGGTCCCGAGTTGAGATCAATGCTTTGTTACTCTTATTGCAATGGCCAGCCAATATCGGTACGTTCACTCATCACTCAACATGGTTGGTTTATTTCAGTAGACTCACTTTGACCAAGGAAATGCCAAACTCGTTGGGCTTGCTACGCAGCTCTACCTCCCTAATAACAGATTCAACATCGCCCTCGTGCGTCATACTTCCTTCTTGTACAGACACCTCTGTTAATTCGAATTACAGACCATGTTTTTCATCGTATGTGCTCTGTGCTTCTCATTGAACTCGCCCTCCAACTCATTTCCCTAGCCGTATTGCGTGTTCGGATGTCCCAACAAGTGAGTGCTACGTTGCCAAGGTCGCTTGCCAAGCTAATGTCTCACTCTAGTCTGGTATTGAAGGTGTTTCGTCCATCAAGGTAAACTAGTTTAAGTTAGCGCCACGTATTGCTGATGCATGAGGGACATAAGATGGCTTCCATGTATCATGGTGAGCTGGATGCCTTGGCCTTCTAGTATTGGTTATCTGACAACGTTCAGATATTATGGGGCATCATCCTGTACGTAACTTTGTTATCGCACGCATTGAATGCGGTAAGACTTGTCCCAATCCCAGGGTGTTGACGGGTTTCACGAAAACGTGATGCGTGTTTATTCTTGCTTTGTCTCTTGGGATTGACAAATATGATCTACAGATATCATCAATTCCTTGGTGTATGATTCTGTCTTGGTTTCGCCGAAGCTGGACTGTTCCCTGGTGTTGTATACTAGTAGGTTGTGCGCTAACGTGTTATTCGCGAACTGACGTGGGTACCTAGCCTCACACGTCGGTCTCTTCCTTGGGGCAGCAACAATAGCAGGTGAAGCACGTGGTGACACTTTTGTGCTGCCCTATTCTAAAACGTAATTTAAGGTGCCTTTTCTGGCCTTCTTGCGTTTGCCATAGGATACGTGGGGCGAGTAGGACATTTGAAGGGTTGGTCGTGGATATTCGTGGGTAACGTCCAAGCGTCGTGATTATTATTCTGATAACCACTTTAACAGATTGTTGAAGGATTGATGGCTGTTACTGTTGGGGTTCTTGCTTTCTTCGGTGAGCTCGGAGCCTTTTTGATTATCAAGGCTCGGTTCGATACTTTTGTCAGTGATCGTAGATTTCCCGTCGACTGTCACGTTCCTGACATCGGAAGAACGTGCATACCTTATTTGGAGGAAAAGTATGTTGTCCCGAATTCCTCAAGATGCGCATAGACTGACACGTCCAGAATACGACAACTCGACTGTTGGAGAGGAAGACCATCTTTCTTTCCATCATATCATATCTTCCTTCAGTGATTGGCAGGTTTATCTGCACTTGCTTGTCTACATGTCGATCACTGCTCCTCGTGCGTAACAGTTACGCGTCTCGTAGTAGTTGGCAGTGTGAGGCTTACCATTCTGACATAGTGTATGGCATCACTTTTTTCCTTCCGTAGGTCATTTCACTGTTAGTTTCCTGATGCTCGTGAACATTTCTTCCTCGTGCATAGAACAATTATCAGCAAGTCTGTGATCATGATTCTATTCTATCACTGATGATTAATGTTGGATCACAGTTTCGGTCACACCTCTGACATGAGTCATCTCCTTACCATCCCACCATACGTCGTCGCATGTGGGTTTCTCTGTGAATCTACCTATACTTGACAACTTACACATCTATCAAGCAATCACCCTTCTTATCCGGGCGCACTACTTGGATAAACTCAAAACTCGTTCTGCATTCATCTATGCAGGCCTTCTCTCGCTTCTCATTGGGTACTCTATCAACATATCGGAGGTTTCAAACAATGTTAAGTACTTTGGGACTTTCTTAATCGTTATTGGAAGTTACGCTTCATTCCCTGGCGTCGTTTCATGGTATGTGGCATCACCATTCTCGAATTTCACCCAGCCAAACATTTTGGGTAGGCTTGGCAATAACCTCGCTGGTCAATATAAACGCGCTGTAGGTATGGCGTTCCATATCGGTTTCGGGAACTTTAGCGGAGCCATCGCGGCGAACGTCTATCGACAGCAGGATTCACCACGATTCCTCCTCGGACGTAAGAGATGTTACTTTCTCTTCCCCCTCTTCGTGGTCATTGATGCCTTCTCTTCCCGATGCTGCGTAGACGCCTTGGAGCTGATGTTCGTCTGCATCGGATTGATCGTCGTGCCCATCTTGGTTATTTCATACAAGCGCATCAACCAGGCGAGGGACGAAGCGCTGCAGTTGCGCATAGAACGAGGGGAAAAGCTCCAATTGTCAATCCAGGAATTAAAGGACTTGGGTGATCGTGCACCTGATTTCAGGTACACGCTGTGATTTGATCCGAGTGACGCATATGTAATACGGGGCTGACCGAAGTCATTCTTTTTTTTTCGTTTTCGATGCTGTGTCAAAATTCACTCATTTGTTTTGATGAGATGTGTATCGTTCGGATATTAGTACCGGAGGCAACTGGTCATCGCGATGGTCGTTGGAGGTGGCCGGCGTATTGCTGGTGGGGACGTCTCAGGGGTATGTCCGCGGAAGAGATTAGCGACGCAGCGAACGCGGAAACAGTTTCGATAAGTGATACGTGCTCCGACGACATGCCCTGATCCGTCACCAAGTATTGACAGCTGCCACCCCCACTTGCTACCGTAGCTTTGAACGGAACTACCCCATCTCACTTGCGACTGCCCGGGCTCTGGCGCATGTGTCCTTTCGGTTCATCGAGGATCCGAGGGCGAGGTACGAGATCGGGCAGATCTGTGCCTCATGCCGGCCCTCTGCAACCTTGCGGCGATGATGTTCACCTATTTGCTCCCAGGCGATGGTAGCCTCTGCGTGCATCGTATACGCTGTACTTAGTAATGGTAATGCCTTGAGGAATGTGAACCATGCTGGTTGCTACAACAGCGATGTGTAAGTCCTGAAAAATATTTGCAGCAATGACCAAATATATGACATGCGTAGCACCGCAGAGGGCAAGCACTCGTGAAGACGATTTCTACATTGTGTTGCGTTGGAAGACACGTGGAGTTCGGAAGACAAGACATAAATTAGATCTCGGGACTGTCAGAGACTCGATGCTTGCTTGATAAACATTGTTTGCTTACCCACTCATAGTCTATCTGTGGACACTGTCAACCAGTAAATAAGATGTTGGGAGCAAGGTAACCCACCTCTCGCACAAAGGTGAGGACTGCAGCAGTAGAATCAAAATGGTCATCTCAGTTTCAGAATGATATAGGGTATCTCACGATAATCATATACGACAGCAGTAACCATCATGTCTGCGTTGGGCTATATAATTAGTCATTGGCCGAAGGCATAGTGAACATACGAGATACATAGTCATTCATCTGGAGAAGCTCCAAAGCAGACTGTAAGTCGGAAGACATAACAGATACGAAGCAAACAGCGATCTTCGACTGTTTAACAGCAAGCAGAGACGGACAGTCGATTCGAAGAAAGGCAGGTAGCCAGTGGTTCGGTCGGCCTTGAGGTCCGCTGGGAGTCATACCTTCTAACGGGCGTATCAACTATTTGTGTTGAGACACATTCCGAACAAAGAACGACGTACAATGCACAGGATATGACAATTACGCGATACAGGATGGAGGCAGTCCAATGTGAGAGCATATTCATTGGCGTGCAAAGAACAAAGTCGCGGTTTACACAGCACAGGATCTCTGTGGACAAAAGATCAAATCATGATCATATCACTTCCTGTGGTAAGTAGGAGCCTTGAGGCCGTAACACCGACCATGTGCTCCTTCCACGCCCGTGCTTGGCCCGACCGTCAAGTCGCCGATTCGCCTGAGATGTAGATGCTCAAGACGCCCGGGGAGGATAGGCGTGGTGATGGCATTGGCTATGGAAATCATCAAGCGCAGTCCTCGCCCAGAATAATCATTCTTTGTGGAAATCCGCTCGATTGGTTCACGGACAGGAGACTTGTTGAAGTTTGACGGAGTTTGAACTACTTTTCGTCCCTCGCACAGATCGATGCAAATGGATGGTGCTTCAATTGAATCCACCCACATCCCCTTGGCCCAATTGACATAGTCCACATCTCATACTTTTCTCTTGTCAAGCTTCTGAGAATGTCTTTGTTAGCGGATGCAGGAGGTTCACACCGAGATGTTCGTGGCTTTCATTTGATTTAGATCCTATCAGCGCAGAGGGCCCGGGTAGTGTGATCAAAAGCTCCAAAATTAAGTCATCAAAGTCAATCGATTAAAAATGGAAGAGTTCCGTTTTTGATGCTATTCCCTGAATTGGCCCTCCATCTACGCTTGCAGACCGGGGGTACTTACAAGTGGGATCACCTGTCCCTGGTACCACTCCGACGTGGGTCCACGTCAGGTGACCTTCAAGTTGCTTACTATCAAGGCAATGATCAGCATTGGAAGACGAGGTACGGATGGAGAGTACACACCTCCAAGGAATTCGGCCTCGAGGTTGGCGATACGGTTGTCATTATAGACGCTCGTTCAAGGTTTGGGCCAGAATCCTCGGGCATCTTTCCTTCCTTCCGCTATGGCTGTCTGGCGAAGGTGACCTTCACGAGAGGGTACTTCAGGCATCTGGGTAGTGGTCCTGACTGGTCCTGACTGGTCCTGACCATCGGCTACTGTCGGCTAATGTTAGCCGTTTTGCTGAAGTAGGCAGGACACTGTCCCACCACATCCCATCTGCACACCAATAACGAATTCTCACCCGAGGTAAATATACACAGAACTGGGACGACAGGCAGAGGAAGTCACCGCGTCCCCAGGGCGGAGGAGGATGGGGTGAGAATAATCCCATCGTGGAGGGCCCTCCAAGCAAATTTATCAGTTTCATGCGAGACGTACACCATAACGACGTCTTGCTTCAAGATCGTCGCATCACCTGAAGCGTAGATGTTCTACACGCCTGAGGCGATCCAGGGGAGGTTGATGGAGTCTCGGATGACTTTCTCTGCCTTCCCTCGCGAGGGCAATTTAGAAACAGATGGACTTGGCGGGAGATTGGCGTGTCCATTTCCATAAAGCCAACGGAGTAAAGGGTTTCTGCGAGGATGGAGCGAGTGAAAAATGCGATGGTATAATAAAGCTGGACATACAGGTGACGTACCAGAGATGGTGTTGGTGAGGTTTGGCACCTTTTGTGGGCACAACGGTCCCCAGGAATGGATTTCTGTGAGTAAATCTCGTCCGCGTTTGTGTAGGCAGGGATAGTTCGCGTCCGTTTGTAACCGATATCGGGATGGCAGGACGTTGAGGTTTTTGATCGATATAATGAGCCATACTATGTTCTTTTGCTGGACACTGCAGACGAGGAAGAGGTGCGGTAAAAGAAGGAAAGGACGGGAGGGCAGTGTTGGTAGGACAGCCCAGGAGGCACACTTGGGATGAAACAGACTGGTCGATGGATTCGACGTGAAATGGAGTGGAGGTAACACTGGAAGCTGAGACTGGCGATTCAGTCCAGCGAGTATGCGACATGGACCGATAGCGTGTCCCGTGCTCTTGTTGTGGATGGCCTTTGAGCGAGTCGTTAGCACGCGGTAGAATCCAAGGTCCACGCTTGCGACTTACTGATACATTCTGCCTAATTGCAACGCAGGCGAGGAAGTTTCCTCTGGTACGCATGAAACAGAATCGGGCAGGATTCAATGAAGGCATGTTCGACGTCGCTGTCAACGTGCGTGAGTGCGCCGAAATCCAATATTACTACGAGAAAAGAAACCTTGGTGTTCGACCATCCCAGAACATGAGTACACACTCCCGTCGACCGGTGGTATGTCAGACAGATCACATAGCTAGAAAGAGCGCCCAAAAAGAGTGGGCTCTCACCTCCCCACAAGTCACAAACATGAACGGGAGCCACGCAGAGATGCTCGTCAAGGCAATCAAAATCACCTGTTTTCCGTCAGAGTCAAAGTCAAAACCTCCAACGAAACGAGTGCGACTGAGTTTGAACTGCTCGCGAACATGATCCTCCTCGACTAACTTCCTTCAGCGCAGATCAGTGTTCCTTCTACGTCCTCCAACTTTAAAAATCATTGCGAGTGAGTGGTTGGAATGACAGGCCCGTGCTACCCGTGCCAATGTCCAAGTTAAGGTATAATTCCAATTATCTACTCTCCAGACACTGACCAGCCTGTCGATGGAGGAATGAAGGTGCCGTTGAGCGCGATCGCGGAAATCCTCCAACCACGCAAGAATTGTCCAGGAATATGAAGACCCGAAGTACTGTAGATGGTTGAGTTGTGTGACGAGTTGCGGACTCGCTTGCCTTTGCGGTGGTGCTGGTGGTAAAATCTCACTTATCACGCCTCCAGTTGCACGTTTTCGCGTCCGACCACGCACGCGAGTTTCATCCGTTTCCACATCTCACTCATGCTTTATGAGTCGGAGCGAGGTGGTGGTCCTTGTTGATTCGCCCTGATATCGCTCCGAATTTTGGTGTGTCTGCTCTCATTTCCGCGTGGGTGTCGCTGATGATGGACGGGGATATCCAGGCAGGTCACGCTGAAACTTAACTGGGTACCCTATGAGGTGAGCCCGACGCTAGATGGGAGAAATATAATTTCTCGTCCACTGTCACGTCGAAGTCTGAATCCGTTTCCTCGTTTTGCTCACGGCTCTACACTTAACGATCTCGTCAATTCTCCGGGGCGCATGGACGCTCGTGTTCGTAGCAGATCATAGTTGTCGGTGGTCCCACCGAATTTTTTGAAGAAAATCCTTACGTTGAAAGGATGAGGGATATTCTCAAGCCCGATAAGGTCTTGCTTCGTTTGCCCTCTTTGTCGCTGAGTTGTGTGGAACTGGGAAACACCCGATCTTGACTCGGAGCCGTGCATAGGACGTCTCACATGTCAGCATTATGCGATTCTGGAAGGTTTAGATGTCTGGATGTGTGCGCGGAGGTATTTGCTTTCGCGCGAAGGATATCGGCTCGACTAACGCCAAAAAGATGATTAATCACTCCAACGAGGAGCAACTCTATGCAACTCTTATTCGCGGTTGCGAAGTTGAGGGAGGCTCACTCTGAGCCTTCGTCCATCTGAGCACTGCGCTCTTGCTAGCTGTGTGATATTTCCGACATACCACTTACGGTAGCATATACCGATGTCCCGGGACGGCCGAAACCAGGGGAGTTTCTTCTCTTGCAGTGGTATTTTGATTTCGGTGCACTCACGCGTGTTTAAAGCGACGTCGATCATATGTTCTATCAGTGATTCCCGATTCTGTTCTATTCGGTGCCACCGCATACATCTATAAAGAATAAGACCACATGCATGGGAGTAGGAAGAGACCCACTCTTTCCCATCCTCAACCAGCGGGCCCATGTTACTGTCCGTCATGAGTTGCGAGCCACTGTGACGTCCGCATTCCGAGTTTTAGGCATTGAACCTTTTCTGGCTTCTTTGTGATCCTGTGATAGTAGCTTTTAGTCGTGACCTGGAGGAATGTGAACACCGTGGTGGTTTCTACAACACCCATGTATAATTCCAGAAAATGTTTGCGGCGCAGAACCAAATCGCACATGCAGAGACGATTTATTTTCTACTTTGTGCTACGTTCGTTCGAAGATGTACATGGAGCTCAAAACACAAGACTCATGCATAGGTAAAATAGATATCCACGTCGTCGTTCAAAGTATAACCATCCTCTGCTATCCCTCAACTACTTGCCCCCGCTTTCGACCCAAAGTCCTCGCTCAAACTTCGCGAGTATTAACTCCTCGCACTTCGAGTTGAATCGCCTCCGATTCATCCGCGTTCCCCTCCGAGTCCACGATCTGATCCTGCCCTGGGGCGACGTCCGCGAATGCGATCGCAGACATGGCCGCGTTTTGACTGGCAATGGGTTGCGACAATACACCGAATCCACTGTCAATCCCCCGACAGCAGCGACGGGAGTCACGGTCATACAGCTCTCGCACGCTGATGATGAACCTAGGCATCATGGGACACATGGTTATATAACTAACCATAATCAGGAAGAGTATTAAAGTGGTGTTTATTGTATCGGCGTTCCCGCTCAGGGTTGTGAGCAAAGAACTGAAATTTAAAAACGTGTTCCTAGAAGTTCAAGGGAAAACATCGGAGTGGTTAGCTTTTGTGCGAGCATTCGAGAGTAAGATGAATGGGGCGAATGGGAACGAAAGAGAGAGGAAAAAGAAAAACATACACGAGAAAATAAATAATCCCATCTCTCACAAGCTGTTGCATGTATCGGTTAAGCTCCCACTGCTTGGTCGCTTTGTACATCTCAACCGACTGCTTCAGGGTTTGGATGACAGCGAGAACCAAAAGTGTGATACCGAGAACTACTCGGGGGAGTGTATCATACACATCAAGCAGGGGTGGAGCATTGTTCCGAGTGACACTGCAAACCGAAACATTGGTAACTCGGGAAACTGTGACTGGAGATAAGGAAGACGAAAGATGAAGTACCACCTCCGTGAGATTGCAGTGACACATGTGGTTTAGGTTGAGACATACCTGAAAAGTGAGTATTGGGATTGTCATAGGTAGCTCGCAAAAGAATAGAAACAGTAACCTGGAGCACATAAATGGAGAGGAGGGCCCAAAGGATCCTTTTGGATCGATTCCACATTGCATAAACCCGCAAGATCATCACTACTGTAATTGAAATCACAGTCGGGCGAAATGAAACCAGGGGGTGAGTGACTCACAATCAGCAGCATTGAGGAATATTACGAATGCCCACTCGGTCACCAGAAAGATTCCAGTACCTTCGGAATGTCCATATCTCATACTGATATTGTGGAGGGCAGCAAATAAAAGTGCTTACACCTACAGAACCATTATCAATACAGTCTGTGAGCTGAATTTAGATGCATACATTTGTCAGAGGAGGGTAATTAGTGACAAACAAGGTGCAAAGGAGAGAAACTGACTGTGATTGGACCAGGGACAAATATGCTACCATCTGTGAATGTATCTAATCAGCTTGGCTAGCCTCCAATTTAGATTTGAACATACCGAGGCCAATCAATCTTGAACACAGATTCGTTGTTAGCGGTGTAATTTGACATGGATCACGGACCTACATGGCCCATAAAAGACCGACATAGCGGACCTGCGGAACCATCAATTCAGAACACATGCGAAGAAGTCCCCGAGGCTTTGTACACACTAGGACAAAGATTGTAGAGACCCAGGTCCAGGGTCTGCACTGCGAGACAGTCAGGGGCATAATTCTCGCTTGATATTTGTTACTGCCTTACCCAAATGTACTCTATCTTTGAATACCATCAGCTAGAAATAAAGATGTGGAGATCAAAATAACTTACCTCGCTCGAAAAGGTGAGGACTGCAATGGCAGGATCACAATGGTCATTTCAGTTTGGGAAGGAGATCGTATACAAGAATATCTCACAGTAATCGTATACGACACCAGTGACAATACTGACTGTGTTAGGCTATGAGATTAATCATCCACTGAAGGTATGGCGGCCGTACGTGATATATAGTCATTCATCTGGAGAAGCTCCAAAGCAGACTGTACGTCAGTGGACATGTCAGATATGAGAGAAACAGCGATTTCCGAGTTTTTAACAACAAGCAAAGATTGACAATCGACTAGAAGAGAGGGAGGTTGCCAGTGGTTTGGCCTTGGGGTGCGCTAGTAGTTATATCTTCTCCTCGGCGTATTAACTATTTGCTTCAAGACTCGTTCGGAACAAAGAACGAGGAACGATATGACAATTGCACGATACAGGACGGAGGCAGCCACGGAAGGCAATATGAGAGCGTGTTCATTGGCACACAAGGAACAAAATCGCGGTGTACACAGCAAGGGATGTCTGGTCAAAAGATCGAATCGTGGTTTGCATCTAGGATCATGATCATCTCGCCTTCCGTAGCAGGTAAGAAGGTGTCAAGCTGAAACACCAGAGCAGTTCCACAACAAGGCGAACACTGCATATCTACCATGTGCTCCTTCCCCGCCGTACTTAGCCCGAGGCACGAGCGGAATCAAAGGGTATGTCTTAGGAACCACTCCTGGTGGCCAATATGTATCCAATTCCAAGCCATCGTTTAAGCTGACCTCACCTTGAAGATCATGGCATTTTATCATCGTAGAATTCGCCTGGGGTGACACCCTCGTGTGATCCACGTCAATCTACCTGTAATTTGGAGTGATCGCCGAGTCGTCAAGAATTTGGCGATGGCGAGAATCAAAAGTGCCTTCCCGCCAATATTTACCAAAGAACTCACCATGAACTACAGTAACCTTGGGTTAGTGAGGGAGCTGCGGAAGTGATGCGGCGAACAACAGTTGCTTCTGCAAACGGTGATCATCAAGAAGCGTGTCAGAGTTGAGTGGGCCAACATTCTTTGATTATTGAGGCAATGTCACAACCTGTGGATGCTGTGCAACCATTGCGCATGTCTGAGTAGAGTGGGCCGAGGGCCAGATAGATATTGGAAAACACAACACCTCGTGCGGTAGTCGAGTCTGACGCGACCGCTTCAAGGATTCGTTCAGACATCGGTTCGATTCCCACCACAATGTCTGTTCTTCCGACTCGAAACATTCTGCCACATCTATTACTTTTCCCGCACCTTCCCCATGTCCGGTTCGAAGACGACCTTGGTCTCCACCCCCTCGGGTAGTGAGACGGCGTCCTGAGTAACGTGTGAATACAGGATCTGGTCTGAAGCCGAAGACAAAATGTTTCTTACTAATGATGCCAAGGTTCGATGTCCATGGGTTCCGCAATCACAGTTTGTCTCTCCTGTTCGTCTTGCTCACTGTTTTCTCTCGATCGGATACATTAACTCGGCTACCCAGGCCAAGTCCGGTAGATGTCATAGGTACTGTGCTAAATTCAGTCGAAGGTGGTGAGAATGACAGAAGAGAAAAGGTGAATGCATTCGTACGGTTGTAAACACCCACAGACGAGGTGGGATACGAAATCACCGCTAGGTTCTCCAACGGCATGTTAATGGAACATGAATCATGGACTGTCAGAGATAACAGACCTATGAGGCAATGAAACGCGGCATTGGAAACAGATTCAAATTGCATCCTTCAGTTCTGTGCATTCCTGCAAATTGCTGTCGGAGATAACAGCCCGATGAGGAAATGAAACGCAGCATTGGAAACAGGTTCATATTGCATCCTTCAGCTCTGTGCATTCCTGCAAATTTGATTGAACCCAACCTGTGAGATCAAACACGTCCCGCGAACGAAGACGCTGCGCTGTAATGGTGTCTACGCTCTTTTTTCTTCAAGACAGCTGGATTAGTTATACTTACACCGTTCAACTTCCAACACGAAGTATATATGCGGATGCTTTATAGGTCGAGTTCCAAAACTCCATACTGCCCCACCACGGAAGATGACGATAGACCAAGGGGGGCGCGAGTGTTGGTGCAATGCAAGGTATCAGTTGCACATGCAAAAATGAATATCTGTCCTTGCGCATGCGGTTACACGTGATGAGCAGGCCTCGGTCGAAACGACGCCGAGAAGCAACGTGCGCAAAATAAGGGTGAGCTAAGGAATGGGGGTGAAAGGCGATAAGGCCTTCTAAGGCGTCTGCTTCAATCCAATCCGTCCCATCCCCTTAATCCAATTGTAGGTGTCCGCACCTCGGACTGTCGGCATACGAACAACCTCGACACTGGCTCAATCTATATGACATGATAAAAGGCAAGGATGGATTCGCTGACCTAGATACTAACACCGAAAGCTGTGCCTCTCTCGGCTGAGGGACACCTAGTGGATAGACGAATAACAGCTGAGCGATGTAAACGGAGTAACATTGTCATGGAACGATCCACAAAGAGGTCTCTGGGCTTTACGCGACGACCGCTTGTTCTTGGAGTCGGTTGACAGTACCGTTATGTCGTCAATTCGCTCAGGATGGAGATGCTCTAGGTGTCCGAGGAGGCGATCCGTGGAAGAATGTTGAGGTCTCTGATGGATTTTTCCACGCGGGTTATCTGAGAACGGACGGATTCTACGAGGAGAGTGGTGAGTACACCGTGCACATTCACCCAGCAGACAAGGACCCTCTAGTGTCGGGCTCACCGATACGTACACGACGACCCCATATTTCGATGAGGATGAGGGTGGACACGGTTCTGGCGACCGAGACAGGCCCAGGGATAGTTTGTGTCACGTACGGGGAGAGCCTGAAACGCGTCAAGAGATGCAATTAGGTACCCGATTGAGCTATAGTGGCAGGCCTAGACATCCCTACCAACGACACTCACGTGGAAGATAAGAAGCAAAAGGATACGCAGTGAAACTAGAGCAGTACGAGAGGAAACTTGAACGCCCTTGCCTGTGCTGCGATTAGACGAGGACCACATCCTCGCTACAACTCAGAATGTATGCATGACATATGGAATGCCTGAAGGTCGAACACGGAGACGTGGACGTGAGGGATCACCAACAGCACAACCGCGGTAAGGTGAGCGAGTGGGTACCTTGGCACAACCATCCCGCAGTTTTTGACTCCTCGCGTGTTAACAAAAATTGCTACCCGATCCTGGGACGACCGAGAACGCGCTCAATAGTACCATCCATACCCGCCGAGGTACCCACATCCCCTCATTGACAGGCTAGTGAGTGTCTGGAAAGTAGATAATTTGAATGTTACCTTGGATTGAATCTACGTTGGAAGCATGAACTCATTCACAAAGATTTCCATCGCAGGACGTATGAGCGCCAAAAGTTCATCGAGGACAACCGTGTTTGTGAGCGACGAAGAAAGCAGTTCAACTTCGAACTCCGTCTCCTAGTAGTCTAGTCTGGTGACCCTGAGTCCGTCTACGTCTATCGGCGGCTTGCCTCATAGATTCGGACTGTTACCAGACTAACCACAGACATCTCGAGATTCCAAAGAATTGAACCTCGTGCGGCATGAAGGTTATATTCTCTCAGCGAAGTACTACGTTACACGCAGCACATGTTGCCAGCTTTGCAAGATCAGTCAAGTTTCGTGTACTTACCTCCAAGTCGAACTTCTTCAGCCCCTGACCCCTCACATGAAATAGGATTTTTTCTCACCGACCGCATAGTTACATGAATATCTGCGCCTTGGACTGGTGCACCATTCGAGCGCTCCATTGGTTTGAATATCACTGCCAGTGCCAAGTGGACGCTTTTGGAACATGCTAGCTTCTTTTCAATGACTGCTGGCATGCTGCATTAGGCCCAACCGAATCCACTCCGGATTTCTGAAACCAATCGTGTCTATGCAGGAACGGGAAGCTATCTATTTCATTCTCGTGTTACTTACATGCTGGCACCATGCTGGAAGAACCTGATGCAAGTCGTAAAGGATAGGTTCCATTTATTCGATTCGGTTCGTGGTCAGTTTTTACTTGTGCTTCGAGGGCTCTCATAATCACGCATAGTATCCTCGTGCCTTTTGTGAGTATCACTCGTTTTTGGCATCTTTGTACCATGCGGTCGCATACCCAAGGAATAAATGGAACCACCGTCTCGTTACGACATCTTCGATGGTTCTGCACACCTTATGTTCCAGCTCTCCCCATTCGCCAAGTACACGTGTCGGATGAATAATAACCTGATATAAGTACACGCAGCGTCTTTTTGGCCTCTTGCCACCACACGACACGAACGCTATCCAACATGACAGACCCCGAGTCGACTAGGAGTCGGCTGTTACAAACACGGCAATTCAAGGACAGCGTGCACGACCATGGTAGGTTTCGGTCTGCGAATTTGGATCCTCAATTGATTCGTCCTAGTCTCGTTTTCGCCTTGGATATGCTCTTTTGTCAACACATGCGTACTATGATCGCCCATTCTCTCTCTACAGTGATCCACCCCCACTTGCGACAGCAAATTTGTAGTGCCTCCCAATACTCAACCACATCGTCT
>QFEM01005106.1:0-15922 GCA_003316205.1 Boletus bicolor
ATTGGGGAATAACACATTTAGTGAAAAATGACCAAACATGCGGACAGTTTTTTGAGCCACTGTACTTGGCTTCAGTTGTCGAGAGCGTGACGAGCTCTTGTTTGCACGAGCTCCACAAGATTGCGCCGCCATTGATAAGGAACGCATATCCTGATATGGCATGCCGGTGTTCCTGCGATGCGCCATCTGTGTCAGCATAGCCCTCGAGGCTTTTGGTTTGCGTCCTGTAAGTTAGCGACCATGTCTTCGTGCCAATTAGATAGCGGTAGACATGTTTGAGTGCTTTCCAATGCGGCAGTCCGGGATTCTCGGTGAATTGAGCAATCATCAACACAGCGAATGCAATATCTGGTTGGGTGCCCACAGCCAGGTACATCAGTGATCCGAGTGCTGCCCAAAACGGGACTTGTCACATAGTTGCGGCATCAGCAGCGGAGGTCGGGGACTGTGACTGCAACAATTGGATGTTCGGGTCCATCGGGATTGACAGCAGTTTCTGATCGGAAAAATTGTATTTAATGAGTATGGCCTCAATGTATGATTGCTGGGAAATAGAAATGGTGCGGGCATCACAATCCTGCATAACTTTCATCCCGAGAAGCCAGCTGATGGGTCCGAGATCTGTGATCTTGAATCGCAACCCGATTTCAGCCTTGAACGCTTTGACAAGCTCCTTCGATGACCCGGTAACGGTGCAGTCATCGACATGTGAGGCGAGGATAAGTATATCTGTGCTGATCTTCGCCACGAACACTCCCCAATCCACTTCTGTGCAGTTGAGGCCAAGTTCGGTGAGTTCTTTACTTAGCCGTTGATACCATTTCAGCATGCCTTGTTTTGAGCCATAGAGAGCGACGCATAGACGGGCGACGAGATCCCAATTGTGTTTGTTGGAGCCAGGAGGTAATTCCATGTAGATTATTTCATTGTCATCAAATTTCCCATTAAAAAACACTGAGTGGAAATCGAAAATGTCGACATCCCAGTTGTAATGGGTGGCAATGGCGAGGATGAGGTGTAGTGACAAGAGGCAGGCGATGGGGGCATACGTTTCATAGTAGTCGACACCTTGTACCTGGGTGAAACCACAGGCAACGAGCCGTGCTTTATATTTATTGATTTCGCTGGCTGCATTCTTCTTTATCTTGAAGACCCATTTGCAGTCAATGACATTCGTCCCTTTCGGCGGTCTCAGTACAACATCCCAGGTGTGTGCGTCGTCGAGGCTTTTTAGTTCTGCATTAATGGCCTTGTTCCAGCGTGTCCAATCCGGCTGTTTCCGTGCCTCATCAATAGTGCATGGTTCGAGTGCTTCCGCCTCACTAACTCCCGCATACATCGTGTAAGTGACATCTTCATCTTCCCATCCATCACCCACCACACCAGCTTCTGTGGCCGCGTTCTCCCCCTCATTCTCACATCGGCCCTCAAGAGCCACACCTTGAATACCACGTGGCAAGACGGGTCCACCTTCACGACCATCGTGCGTCCCTTGGCCACTGGTCAACATGTCAATATACAGTGAGTTTCCTTGTAGGCAGGCTGATCGACACAGTCCGACGACAGGTGGTGATGGTTTTGGGTCGTTGTTTGACAGCGGTGAGTCTTTCTTCACGCCATCACCTTCACTTTTTGGGTGCTGATTGTTCTTCGCAGCTCCTTTACTCTCCCCCTCGATCTGTGGCCCGAGTTGCCCAGAATCGCTGCTCCCGCGCTTCTTGAACGAGACGTTGCACTCAACGATCACGGTGTGTTGTTTTTCATTGTATACCCAGTGAGCGCTGCTCTCAGCGTCATAACCCATCCAGTGGCCTGCCCGCGCTCGAGCGTTGAGCTTTGAGCCAGAGTCATCGTGAACCCACACGCGCACTCCCCATTCAGGTAGGTTATTCAAATTTGGCTTCTTCCTGGTCAACAGCTCGTGTGGTTCTTGACCCAAATGACATGCATTAACACTTCTCCCCACAGCGTTTTTGGTAATCCGCTCACGTGTAGGACCGTGCGCACTCGTTCAACCAGGGTGCAGTTGAGCCACTCAGCCACCCCGTTGTGCTGCAGTGTGTTGTGCATGGTGAGTTTCCATTCCGTTCCTTCGGTTTTCAGATACCAAGTGAATTCATCACTCAGGTATTCGCCTCCGTGGTCCAATCGCAAGCGTTTGATGACGGTGCCATGCTATGTCCTTGCCCAAGCGGTGTAGGATTTGTACACATCGAAGGTATCTGATTTCGTGGCAAGGAGGTAGAGGTGTGTGTACCGCGTATAGTTGTCCGTGAATGACACATAATATTTCTTGCGACCAGGGGTTTGCACGTCCGATGGTCCCCAGACGTCGCTATGCACCTCATCTCCAAATGTATCGTGCTGTTGCGGTTCGCAGACATTGCCGATAGGTTTCCGGATTGCCTTTCCATATTCACATGACTCGCACTGACCCATTGTTGTGTGCATAGGGTCCAATTTAACACCATCGACCATGCCCTTTGCTAACATGTCACGGATCATGCTTGGCACAAGATGGGATAGCTGCGCATGCAACTCTTTCATGGTGAGTACATCAGGGCTGGCGCTTCCTGCGAACGGCTGTTGTGCAGTGCGCCTAACATGGTATAACCCATTGCTAACAGGTATCTCGCCTATCAGATGCTTCTGGGAATTGAAGATGTGGCAGACGGATTCGCAGAATAATGCAGCGTACCCGGCAGCTGCAAGTTTGCTGATCGAGATAAGGGTTACACCCATAGATGGGGCATACAGCATGCTCTTCAAAAGGATTCGCGCCTTGGACTTCCCATTTGGCAACTCGACGTATAGGTCTCCGCATCCGGTAGCGTCAAATGTGCGCTTATCGGCAGCTCTGATAGGCTTAGGTGTGATGGAAACAAAGTTTATGAAGAGGTCACAGTATGGGGATAGGTGCTGTGATGTGCCACTGTCATATAGCTCGACAGTAGCAGGCGATGTGTCTGCGTGGGCAAGGACGGCAAACAGGATAGAAGTAACAACAGTTGGTTCTTCAGCAAAGGACTTGGAGCTGTCGATGAACCATACGCCATCAGGTTCAGATTCATCGGCTGCAACATTCGCGCTCTTCGATGACTTTGTATTTGAGTCTTTGTTCTTCTTCCCCCTGGGCTTCCATCCCTTGGGTGCCTGGCCATGCTTGCCGCCGCCTTCCTCCCAGCAGTCACGACCTTGGTGGCCATTCCATCCACAATTGTTGCAGTCGCCTTCAAATCTCTTGGTACGTCCCTTCCCCTTTTTTGCATCAGCATTTAACGCCGTGTCCTCCTTTTCCGCTTTAGGCTTGATACTACCCTGCAAGACAAATTGGTTGTATGCGTCAATGACCATCTTGATGAGTTCGGCACTTGACATCTGGCGGTTTTGCCATCGCATGTTTGCTGAGATGGTGGTGAGTAAGGGATTATAGGCATGTGGCAATGATGTGAAGATGATGTTGAACAGGTCAGTGTCCGAGATGGGGTGCCCAACAGATGCAAGCTCTTTGCGAAGGAGTTTTACTTTCTTGAAATGGGCCTGCGCATCTCCGCCTTCTTTGAGTTTCAACTTGCCAAGCTGGCATCTGGTCTCCACACCAATAAAAAGCGACCAGTTGCTGAACTTGTTGCAGAGAACCTCGAAATACTCGTGTGCGGTTTGTTTGGACATAAGGTCAATAAAGATGGAGTCAGGGATGGTTACTGCAATCTGCTGTTGCACAATGGCATCCTCTTCGACCCATTTGCTGAGGGCTATCTCATAGTCCAGCATTTCCTGGATCTCATCAGCCTTGGTTGGGATCCATGCAGCAGCTTTTCCATCTGCCGGATTGACTGGTGCCTTCTTGGTACCATATAGGTATCCAATTAGCCCTCGCGCTGTGAGCGATACTTCGAGTCGCTTCTTCCAAAGAGGCCATGGTTTCCCTGAAGCATCCAGCTTCGGGACCTCGAGTACTCGGTCTCCAACTTTCGACATTTTGTCTTTTGTGTAGGGTAGGACACGTAGGCTGTATTCTTATACTGTTTTCAGCTACGGAGCACCAGGGCTCATAATCTATTGACAAGATAAGTCTAGGATAGGTAAGTAAAAGTAGTAATGAGTGTGTAAAAGATATCCTTACTTCAGTAGATGGTCAGAGTCAACTGAGGTAGAGTACACTACGAGCGAGTGAAAATGAACGTGATTAGGTAAGCTACTAAATAGGCACAATGTTTGAACTCCAACAGAAGCTCTCTGGGTAGAGGAGCTAGAAGTTGTGGATACAGGGATAGGGACAGTTAGTGAGGTCACTAAATGATGAGAGAGAGAATGAGTGCACCAGTTTGCTTTACTATCTCTGGTGGCTATCTCCTGATCTAAATCTGCAAGGATGTCAGGTTCTTGATTATCAAAGTCTCCTGGGAAGGTGGTACGAGATTCTTCTTCTTCAGAGGTCTCTCCTGGGGTAGGTTGGAAACAGGAAATTCCCCAGTGAGGGTCGGTACGGGGTGGAATGGTGGAAGGCTTAGACGATGCTAGCCTTTGCAAGAGAGCTTAGACCTTTTGTTACGATGGCCAGGAGGCTATCGTAATGGAGCCTTCGCTAGACAAGGATGTCACTTGGAGAGTGACGACACAGTAGCACTTGGGGTTTTCCTACAAGCACACAAAGTGGTGTACCTCAGGGGATTCCTAGATACGAGAACAAGGAATCGCTGGTAAGGTGATGACACAGTGGTTGCCTGGGATTTTCCTACAGGCAGACAAGGAGTCACTGGTGAGGTGACAGTGCAGAGGTTCAGCTAGAGTGGGACCATGTTGTCTTCCCGACCCACTGAGCTCCGCCTCGGTACCCCCGAGCCCTTCAATGGCAACTACGAGCAGGCTCTCCCCTGGCTCGCCAACGTCATCTTCTACCTCACTGTCAACGACGCCGTTTACAACACCGAACCCAAACGGGTCGCCTTCGCCCTGTCTTATATGATTAAGGGAATCGCCGCTACTTGGGCAGCAATCTACCACCAGGGTACTGTCGATACCACTGGTGACATCATCATAGAAACATGGTGCGACTTCGTCACTGCGTTCAAAAACACCTTTGAGCACCATGATACCATCAACAATGCCATCGCCTGGCTATCCACCAAACACATTCTCGTTAAGAACAGTGTTTACTCTCCCCCCTTGTCCTCTTACATCGCTGAATTCAAGAACAAGGTCACTACTGCCATGGTCACCGACCAGCATGTCCTTATTGGCTATTTCACTGCCAGTCTTCCCCCAATCCTCATGTGAAAAGTAATGTTGATGGAAACCATACCCACCACCATAGACAAGTGGTATGAGAAGACTGTCCATTTCCAGACGCAATGGGAGCGTGCTGCTGAGATATCATGCCGCTATGTCCAACCCTCTACCCAGGGTCACTCCCCTTTCGTGCCACGGAACCCCGCCCCTGCCAAGGACCCTAATGCCATGGATGTAGACGTCATCCGACTCCCTAAGCTCACCCCTGAGGAAAAGAAGCGATGTATTGAGAAGAAACTTTGTTTCCGTTGCCGTGAACCTGGCCACTCTTCCCCTACGTGCTCCACTTTCACAGGTAATAAGCCTACCATCAAAACGATTCAAGATGCCAAAGAAGACATCCCACGTTTAGTAGAGATAGACAAAGACAATGAAGATGTCCCTGCGGTTAGGAAAGTGGTGTTTAAAGCAGATTTTTAAAAAGGGGAACTTCTTCGACGCAAGTCTCCCCTTCCTTCCCCGTTTGTGCATCTGTACTTGTACAATCCTCAACTAAAGCAATGCAAATCCCTATCCAAGTCATCATACCAGATCACACCTTGAAAGCCATTGACACTTGTGTCCTCATCGACAGCGGTGCAGATATATTCTGCATCGACTGGGACTTTGTCCGAAAACATTGACTCCCTACTCAGAAACTTAACAAACCTTTCTGCGCCCGCAACGCCGACGACTCCTATAACAAGAAAGGGGAAGTCCATTACTTGTGTACCCTATTCCTCAATATCGAAGAAATAGCTCATCGTGTCACCTTTATGGTGATGTTGCTTGGATGCGACAATATCCTCCTTGGACTCCCCTGGTTGAAAGAAACCAATCCCACCATCGACTGGACTCAATGAACTCTCACCCTCTCAGAAACTTTTGATCAGTCCAAGGAGCTCTACACCACCCATGCCGCAGACTATGACTGCCACTCATCCAAATTCTGGAAACCACCTCTCCATACCTGTTATGAACTATCGTGAATGACAGACAAAAACCACAAGGCTCAATGTCTCGCAGGCTACACATGTCCTGGCAAATAAAGAGAAGAGGTGTGGGAGAAGGTGAGGAGGAAGGGTAGTCGCTTCCTGTTGATGCAGGCCTATAATGAGGAACAAGTCCCCAAGACAATGACCAGTAGAGCAAACAACAAAGTGTTATGAACTAAGCCAAGACCGAGGGAAGACTGAAGGGGAAAGGCGAGAGAGTAATGTGAAGAGAAAGGGAAGAGACTCGCGTATGTAAAGAGGCGGCGGTGACGAAGGCGGGGGCCCGAGGGAACCTCTTGCTTAGTCCGTACCGGGATTTGACAACCCGATGATGGGAGATGACTCCAAACAGATAAAACAATGGTAGAGAGGTGAGTTGACACCAGAGGTCAAACCAGGGAGGTGAGCCACAGGACAGGTCCCAAAGACGACTAGAATCGAACTAGCGATTCCAGTGTCAAGGGACCATATATATAGAATCGCTATAGTACATGGGAATACAAGTACATATGGGGAAAAGGGCGTAGGGTGTGACGTAGTGTGAGATAACCGAGGAGATAAGGAATACGTCATGGGAGTAAGTGGATATAAAAGGATAAAGGGATAACGGAGATGAAAGAGGGGAGGCGGAGAAGCATACCGCATGTGATGTGTGAGGTATGACATCAGAGATAAGCGATAAGAGATAGGGAGTCCGGACCGAAGTCTGGACTGATGACATCAGGGTCTACGAGATAAGGAGAGGGGTGAAAAAGGAAGTATCAGGTGAGATCACGTGAGGGAGAAGAGCAGAAGTCACGTGATAGGAGTCTAGGGTCACCTGATAAGAGAGTGTAAGTGATCATGTGATCGCGGGAAAAGTCACATGATGCGAAAAGTAGAGGGAAAAGCAGAGAGTTATAACACAAAGTGGATTAGACTGGGGATTCCAGTC
Source organism: Boletus bicolor (assembly GCA_003316205.1). Classification (NCBI taxonomy): domain Eukaryota; kingdom Fungi; phylum Basidiomycota; class Agaricomycetes; order Boletales; family Boletaceae; genus Boletus; species Boletus bicolor. Next base: position 7,201 of record QFEM01005106.1, read on the forward strand.
GCAAGTGTCTATCTTATATATGTTACAGGCGCACGCACAGACCATGCTGTGTGTGAGAGGAACTACCATAAATAGACTAATGGGAGAAGCAAGGCATGGGAAAAGAAGAAAGGAAGAAGCAGAGATTAAATGGGCTGTGTGAGAAGAGTAGAAATTAAAAGGTCGTGGATACCATGAGGTATGACGTCATTGGTTCTAGACCTAGTCATGTGCTGGTTCCCATGGTCATGTGCACAGATCACGTGACTGGAAAAGGAAAAGGAGAAAGTCCGAAAATGTTTTGAAAATGTTCATATTATAACACTACCCCCTTTTTAAGACTTGAATTCCAGGCGAGTCATAGAAGGAATGGTTTCGGTGAAGTTTTCGAAAGGAGTGAAGAGAGTGGCAAATGAGGAAACTGTAAGTCTGCAGAGTTTGCGGGGAGCAGATGGATTTTTCTTGTGGAAGTCGGCAACGGCCAGAGGCGCGGTGTTAATGATATCCGCTGATTCCCAAGGACGATCTGTTTCATCGTATCCTCTCCAGTGTACGAGATACTCTAGTTTCCTATTCTTGAGTCGAGAAGCCGTGATAAAATCAACCTCAAATTGTTCTTCCCCTTCTTGATCTACCTCAATCACATCGGGACAGACTTTGGGCTGTCCAGGTAAAGTTTCCTGATAAGGTTTGATGCGAGAGATGTTAACCGTGGGATGGATTCGCACGGTATGGGGAAGTTTCAGTATAACGGCATTGGGGAGGACCGCAGAGATAATATAGGGTCCAATCCATTTTTGCGTAAGTTTCTTTGCTGTGTAGGGGAGGTTTAATTTATCTGTAGATAGCCAGATCTGCTGACCAACGGAATATTCCAGGGCTTCTGAATGTCTTTTCTCTGAAGCGGTGATTATTCTATCACGTGACTCTTCTAACGCTGCTTCTATCTTCTTGTGAGAATAACCTACTTCTCCTGCAAAACCAGACAATTTTCCTTCAAAGCCCATGCGAGGGGCGTAATTACGTGTAACATTGAAAGGAATATCACCAGTGGCTGTGGTAATGGTATTGTTGTGGAAGAATTGGGCCATCTTCAACCAATCCACCCAATCGTGCTGCTTTTTTCCAACATAGGCGCGGAGATATTGTTCAAGATCTCGGTTAATGCGTTCTGTTTGTCCATCAGTTTGGGGATGATAAGCTGTGGAAATTTTCTGATGGATCCCGAGGAGTTTGCAGAGTTCCTGGGTAAAAGTGGATATGAATTGGGGTCCACAATCGGAAACGAGTGAGGAAGGGAGTCCATGTATACACTAAACGTGATCCCTAAAAAGTGCAGCTAAATCCACGGAAGAACAAGTATCTGTAGTGGGAATAAAAACCACTTCTTTAGAGAAGCGATTGACAACGACACAAATAGCAGTGAAAGAATGGGATTCAGGTAAACCCGTAATGAAATCTACGGAAAGATCTTCCCATGGATGCTTTGCAGCGGGAAGGGGCATGAGTTTTCCTGCCGGTGCCTTTTGCTTACCCTTCATGAGGGCGCACACTTGGCAGCTATCTACATATTGTTTAACATCCTTTGTGTGTTACAACTCTCTATTTCTTTTCTTTCTTTTCTACATTTGCTACGTCTACTCAGTCTACTTGTACTACCAGCGCCTGGTGTACATATCCTTCGTGCCCTTGCTCACCCCATGGACTTCTTTCCATTTCTCCGCCTCCAGCTTCCCCCTATTCCATACCAGAGGTATCTTCCAGTTGTCTCACGCCTTTGTTGATTTCTCTCATGATAGTCGGACACATGTTTCGCATGCTCCATGCATGTGTCCTTGATTCTCTTCCTTCTCTGATCCAGTTTACCACGACGTACAGGATATGCGCTTCTCCCGATTCCATACACGTTATCCCACGGTTTATTCTGATCCCGAGGTATCCTGCACCTGGCCCGTGTGCGTATCCAAGGGATATATAAACCCTTTCTTTACGCTATGATTCCTTAGCTTAGACCTACCTTCAAGTTACCTTGTATCTCGTCCTGCACTAAGGCAATCCCAGCCTTTATCTTTGACACTCTAAGTCTCCAGTCTACTTCTAAGTGACTGCTCTTCGTACTTCCTTCATAAAGGAACCTTTGTCGACCTACAGACCTCAATCCTAGTCAAACCCTTGTCTGTCTGTGGGAAAGCCCCCTGACATTTACTGCGTCATCACCTCACCAGCGACTCCTTGTCCTTGTACTAAGGAATCCCCTTGAGTACTCTCTTGTGTGCTTGTAGGAAAACCCCAAGTGCTAACTGCGTTGTCGCCCTCTAAGCGACATCCTTGTTCAGCGAAGGTCTTATTACGATAGCCTCCCGGCTGTCATAACAAAAGGTCTAAGCTCTCTTGTAAAGGCTAGCGTTGCCTAAGCCTTCCACCATTCCTCCTCGTACCGACCCTTGCTGGGGAATCCCTCGATCCCAACCTACCCCAGGAGAGACCTCCGAAGAAGAAGAACCCCATACTGCCTTCCCAGGAGATTTCAACAATCAAGAACCCAATGTTCAGAGCGATCTAGATCAGGAGATCCTTACTGGAGATAGCAAAGCTAACCAGCGTGCCCGATCTCTTGCTCGTCATCTGTCACAGTCACTGACAGTTCCTATTCCAATTTCCGCCACTTCTAGCTCTTCTACCCAAAGAGCTCCTCATTCCCCCATCCTCGCCCCCTCCTCTTCTTCTTCCCCAACCATGTCGTCCCGACCCACTGAACTCCGTCTTGGGGCCCCCGAACCCTTTGATGGATCCTACGAGCAGGCTATGCCCTGGCTCGCCACCATAATCTTCTACCTCACTGTTAACGACACCGTTTATACCACTGAGGCAAAACATGTCGCCTTCGCCTTGTCTTATATGACCAAGGGCACTGCTGTCACCTGGGCAGCCACCTACCATCAGGGCACCATCAACTCTAACGGTAACGTCACTATCAGAATGTGGAGCGCCTTCGCTCACACGTTCAAGACCACGTTCGAACACCATGACACAGTCAACAATGCCATCGCCTGGTTATCCACCAAGCGCGTTCTTGTCAAGAATGGCACTTACTACCCCCCCTTGTCATTGTACATCGCCGAGTTCAAAAACAAAGTCGCTACCGCTATGGTCACCGACCAAAATGTCCTTATTGGCTACTTTGCCGCCAGCCTCCCCCCTATCCTGATGAGAAAGATTATGTCCATGGAGAATGTGCCTTTGACCATTGATAAGTGGTACGAGAAGGCAGTCCATTTCCAAACCCAATGGGAGCGTGCTGCTGAGATATCGCGCTGCTACACCCGACCCTCTACCCAGGGTCATCAATCCTTCACACCACAGAACCCTACCCCTGCCCGGGACCCTAATGCCATGGACGTAGATGTCATATGTGTTCCTAAGCTCACCCCTGAGGAATGAAAGCGATGTATCGATAAAAAACACTGTTTCCATTGCTGAAAACCCGGCCACACCTCCCCCGCATGCTCCACTTTCATACATAATAAACCCACCGTCAAGGTGGTTCAAGAAGCCGATGAAGACATCCCACGACTGGTAGAGATTGATGAAGATGATGAAGACGTGCCTGCAGTCCGGAAAGTGGGTTTCGGTGTGGATTTTTAAAGAGGGGAACTTCTTTGATGCAAGTCTCCCCTTCTTCTCCTGTTTGTGCATCTGTACTTGTACAATCCTCGACTAAGGCAATGCAAATCCCTGTCCAAGTCATTGTACCAGATCACACCTTGAAAGCTGTCGACACCCGCACCCTCATTGACAGCGGTGCAGAAATATCCTGCATCGACTGGGACTTTGTTCGAAAACATCGACTCCCGACCACAAAACTCAACAAACCCTTCCACACTTGCAACACCAACAATTCCTATAACAAGAAAGGAAACATCAGGTACTCCTGTGACCTGTTCCTCAATATCAAAGGAATAGCCCATTGTGTTACCTTCATGGTAATGTCCCTAGGACGTGACAACATCCTCCTAGGCCTCCCTTGGTTGAAAGAGACCAACCCTACGATTGATTGGGCTCAACGAACCCTCTCTCTCTCCGAAACCCTTGACCAGTCTAGGGAACTATACACCACCCACGCCGCGGATTATGACTGCCACTCATCCAAATTTTGGAAACCCCCACTTTGTACTCCATGCCACGTCCACGTCGACTCCGTTACCCACTCACGTCTATTTGAATACAACGAATGGAAAGACCCTGATCGGATCTGCGAAAATGACTAGACCATCCAGTTCGGATCCCGCTTTGCCCCTTTAGGTTCCCGCTACGTCCGAAAGCTTACTCAAGCCACGGAACTCGCTATGGCCGCCGAGCAGGCCAAACCCAAACCTGTACTACCCTCGGAATATGCCAAGTTCGCCTCTGTCTTCTCCAAGGAAGCCACCAACCACGTACCACCCTCGAGACCTTACGACCACGAGATCAACCTCAAGGATACCTTCACTCTGAAGATCAGAAAGGTATATCCCCTTGCCCCTGCTGAACGGGAGGCCGCCAAAGCCTTCCTGAAGGAAAACCTAGACTGTGGAAAGATCCGCCCCTCAAAATCCCCTCAGGCCTCGCCCTTCTTCTTCGTCAAAAAAAAGGACGGAGGATTACGCCCTTGCCAAGACTACCGCTATGTCAACGAACACACCGTTCATGATGCCTACCCTCTTCCCCTGATCTCAGATCTTGTCGACAAGCTCCAAGATGCTAAGGTCTTCACCAAGTTCGATGTCTGATGGGGATATAACAACGTCCACATTAAAGAAGGACACCAATGGAAAGCCATCTTCGTCACCCATAAGGGGCTCTTCGAACCCACAGTAATGTTCTTCAGTCTTTGCAACTCCCCCATGACCTTCCAACGTTTCATGAACGACTCCTTCTGAGACATGATCACCGAAGGATGGCTCGTCATTTACATGGATGACCTCCTCATCACCTCCCCCGATGCCGCCACTCACAAGGAACGTACCAAACGTGTCCTCCAACGCATGACTGAGCTCAACCTACATCTCAAACTCGAGAAGTGTAAGTTTGCCACCGACAAGGTAGAATACCTCGGAATGATCATTAAACCCAGTCAACTCACTATGGACCCCATCAAACTTGACAGCATCGCTTCTTGGCCTACTCCGGAATCTGTTAAAGATGTCCGCTCCTTCCTTGGATTCGCCAACTTCTACTGGCGTTTCATTCCTGATTACTCCAACGTGGCCCGACCTCTCATCGACCTTACCAAGAAAGCCACATCTTGGTCGTGGTCCTCTGCATGCCAATCGGCATTCTCCACTCTGAAAGGACTCTTCCTAAAGAAGCCTGTCCTACAGATGCTGAACCTCTTGGCTCCCTTCGCCATCACCACCAATGCCTCCAAATATGCCTCAGGTGGCATCCTCTTACAAACCGATGCCAATGGGGACTGGCACCCCTGCTCCTATATTTCTTCCTCCTTCTCCCCCACAGAACGCAACTACGACATCTACATACGACTGCGAACTTCTCACTGTCATTCGTGCCCTCAAGGCCTGGCAACATTATTTGTCTGGCTCCGCCTTCCCCATCCAGGTCTTTACTGACCATAAGAATCTCACGTACTTCCACCAGCCCCAGACCCTGAACCGTCGCCAAGCCCGTTGGCTTATCGACATCACTGACTTTGACCTCAAAATGATCCACGTTCCCGGATCTCTCCTTGCAGGGCCTGATGCCCTATCCTGCCGCCCTGATCTTCTTCCACATCATGATCTGGATAATGAGGGAGTGACCCTCCTTCCCAAGTCTATCTTCGTCCAAGCCATTGACACTGCTCTTCATAGTCGGATCAAGGAATCTTCCCAATCCAACTCTCTCGTCCTCCAAGCTTTTCAATCCATGAATGAAGAGATTCCCCTGGCTTTCCAATCTCGCCTTGCCGACTGGCAGATGGAAGCCGGCGTCCTTACTTACCAAGGACATGTCTATGTTCCTGCCGACGATGCCCTTCATCGCTCTATTTTGCAGCATTGCCACGATCATGAAACCACCGGTCACCCCGGCTTCCTCAAAACCCGTCAGCTCGTTGCTGCCGAATTCTGGTGGCCTGGGCTCACCTCTTACGTCCGTCGCTATGTCGAAGGCTGTGCCATGTGCCAGCAATCAAAATCTAACACCCACCCCTCCGCCCCGCCCCTCGTTCCTATCCCGTCATCTGCGTCTCGCCCATTCCAGCAGATCTCATGTGATCTGATCACCGACCTGCCAGTCTTGCCCACTGGCATGGATTCCCTTTTGGTCGTGGTCGACCATGGGCTTACTAAGGGGGTAATTCTCTGCCCCACTAAGAAAACCATCACTGCTGAAGGGGTCGCTGATCTCTTCTTCCACAAAGTATACCTCCATTTCAACCTCTACAACAAAGTCATCTCTGACCAAGGCCCTCAGTTCGCCAGTGCCTTCGCCCGAGAGCTTGGGCGACTCCTTGGGTACAACCTAGCCCTCTCTACTGCTTATCACCCTCAGACAGACAGCGAAATTGAGCGTGTCAACCAGGAGATCGAGACCTATCTCCGCATCTACTGTGGATCCAACCCTGGGTCCTGGGCTGATTCCATTTCCCACACCGAGTTTGCCCACAACCACCGTCCTCATTCTGTCACTGGCAAATCCCCGTTCTTCCTGATAATGGGTTACAAACCCCATGCCCTACCATTGGTGATCTCTGACTCCTCCCTTCCCGCCATCGATTTCTGACTCAAAACCCTTACCGCCGCCCGTGATGAAGCCCTAGCTTCCCACGAACTCACACATCAAACTATGGCTGCATGTGGCCACCACCAATTCAAACCCTTTGCCCTAGGAGATAAGGTGTGGCTCGAAGCCTGCAATCTCAAATGCTCCATCGCCAACCCGAAATTCGCCACCAAATGGGAAGGACCTTTTACCATCACTAAGGTACTATCCCCAATCTCTTACCAACTCCGCCTACCGAAGACCTGGAAAATACATCTGGTCTTCCACACCTCGCTTCTTACGCCATACCGAGAGAACGACACCCACGGACCTAACTACCCTCAACCCCCACTGGACCTTATAGAAGGCGAAGAAGAGTATGAAATCGAGAAGATCATACACCACTGTGGAACCAAGGGACGCTACTCCTTCCTGATCCGCTGAAAAGGGTATTCCGCAGAAGAAGACTCCTGGATCCCAGAACGGAATCTGAAGAATGCAGACTCCACCCTCCTCGAGTATAAAGCTCTGTTCCCTTCCATCTTCTCTCTCTAACCCGCTCTACCATGACCATTGAGTTCACCTCCACTGACCAGATCCCCGTTATCACCATCAGTGAACTCCTCACGCGCCACTACTGTGTCTCCCCCCTCGCTATTTCTTTGCCCCCTGATGAAAATCAGACTTTGTTCCCCGAAGACTTTGAACCCGCCCCTGTGGCCTTAGAACCCTGTCATGAGGAAGATCTTGACTCTCCTCGTTCTTCACTGGTTTGGGAACCTTGTTTCCCACTTGTACCCCATGATCATATTCCCACTCCTGACGTTACTGAACAACACCCTAGTACTCCTCCTGTGGAGCGCCACGTTGATTCTCTAGCTCCTGCAGGAGACCCCGTCCCCTCAGTAGACGTTCCCACTTCCACATACTGTCTCTCCGACAGTCCCCCCACCATCTTTGAGATCTGCGAGCTCACCAAACTCCTCACCGACCCCGGCCTCGCCACGGCCATTGACTGTTATTTAGACGTCAACTCCCCACTCTATGCCCTATATACCGCCTTCCTGTCCAATCTAAACATCATCGCCATGGCTCACGTCCCCACCGCCGACCCAACACGTACCCACGTCGCCCACTTTATCCATCACAGCGCCAAGGAGGTTCAGTGCTGCCTCCTCATCATCCTCCATCAGCTCAGAATGCTGACATTCCTCCGCGACCTTCGTTGCTACCTCCTCACACTCGCCACACAGACACGCCCCCTCACCCTCGAACTTCACCTCGCGCTAGAATTGGAGCAGGATCGCATTCGACGCCATGCCCACCCTACATTCTCCCCCGCTGAGGTTGAATCTCCAATCCCTGCCCCTGGTCTTCCTACTCCCACCATATTCTTGGCCAACGCAACCCCGCTCTCTGCCAAGGAATCCCGCATGATGGAACAAATTGAAGCTGCCTGGACCAGGGCTGATGGTCGTCTCCCCCTCTCTACTACCCATCCTCACACTCACCAGACGTGCTACGAGTGTGGCCATCTCAGACATTTCAAACTGGACTGTCCCTTCCATCAGTGTTTCACCTGCCTTCGCTGGGCACCCGGACATATCCTCAACCGCTGCCCCCTTTGTCGCCGCACACTGTCTCCCCCTCCTTGGCATATTCCCCCTTCTTGCCAGATGTCTTCTGGCTCTTCCTCTTCCTCTAGGTCCTCGGGTTCTTCGGGAACCCCACGTCGCCCTCGCGGCCCCTGCCATACTCACCGAATTCATCGCTCGGCATCCTCGCTCTATGAGCGGAACTACTTGGACCAGGAAGACGTCTGGGACGACACTGCATACGGAAACATCACCAGCTCCCTGGTGGGTGGCCCCGCCTATTAGATTCAAACAAGTTTGTCTTCGTCGTAGCCTTGACCTTACTAAGGGGGTAATGTTATGACTCTCTATTTCTTTTCTTTCTTTTCTACATTTGCTACGTCTACTCAGTCTACTTGTACTACCAG
>QFEM01005107.1:0-18865 GCA_003316205.1 Boletus bicolor
GTGTGCCTCCACCACACACCATATAAACCCTTTACTTCATGCCCAAACACCTCAGTTGTTTTCGCCCGTCTTAGGCAACAGCTGAGCTCCGGTCCACTCCAGTCCTACTAGCACCAGACTTGCTCCGCTGAACTCCGGACCTTCAGACCTCCAGAATTTGACAAGAACCTCGAAATACTCGTGTGCGGTTTGTTTGGACATAAGGTCAATAAAGATGGAGTCGGGGATGGTTACTGCAATCTGCTGTTGCACAATGGCATCCTCTTCGACCCATTTGCTGAGGGCTATCTCATAGTCCAGCATTTCCTGGATCTCATCAGCCTTGGTTGGGATCCATGCAGCAGCTTTTCCATCTGCCGGGTTGACTGGTGCCTTCTGGGTACCATATAGGTATCCAATTAGCCCTCGCACTGTGAGCGATACTTCGAGTCACTTCTTCCAAAGAGGCCATGGTTTCCCTGAAGCATCCAGCTTCGGGACCTCGAGTACTCGGTCTCCAACTTTCGACATTTTGTCTTTTGCATAGGGTAGGACATGTAGGCTGTATTCTTATACTGTTTTCAGCTATGGAGCACCAGGGCTCATAACCTATTGACGAGATAAGTCTCAGTAGACGGTCAGAGTCAACTATATTACCTATTGACGAGATAAGTCTAGGATAGGTAAGTAAAAGTAGTAACGAGTGTGTAAAAGATATCCTTACCTCAGTAGACGGTCAGAGTCAACTGAGGTAGAGTACGCTACGAGCGAGTGAAAATGAACGTGATTAGGTAAGCTACTAAATAGGCACAACGTTTGAACTCCAACAGCAACTGCATAGTAATCGATATGCAAATGTGTGCTAGCGACGAAGTTGTTTCATTGTCGAGTCGGGCCATACATATGACCTTTCATTAGTATCCTTACTTGAGACTATCCAAAAAAAAAGAGAATTTCGCGGAGCAACACATAGTACAGACTTCCATTGCAACGGGTTCTGTGCAATTCTCATACGAAGTCGGTTCCGAATAACTCCAGCTATGGCTAATAAATGTTCCGCAAGGCAATGGTGTGGACCTCAAAGTTCCTGCTTTGCCAGCCATCTCTGCACGAGTGCCAGCGCTTCCTTGGGCTTATCATACGGAACCTGAGCTTTCATTAGCACCATATCCCAACGAGCAACAAGGGACCCACCATATGCCCTGCCCCATCGACGGTGGCGAACGTCAATCCATTAGCACTTCTTGTCTTACCAACAACCTGCCCATCAACCTGCCATTCTCTCAATGGCTGGCTTACAAACGCCTCCTGTCCACTCCAAGGCATCTTGAGCGTCCAACGTTCGTTGCCGATCCAGTTACAAATCCAGTCATATGTTCCGACATAGATGAGTGCGTGGACTCCACGCTCGAGGAGTCCAGATATGTGGGTATACGTTGAGTGGTATTCGTCCTGAGCTCTGGTAAATGCATTTCCGACAGTATCACTGCAGGAACTGAAGTTCGATGTGATGGATGGGTCCACACCGAGCAGGGCGCGAGTGGAAGGAAGATCAAGGTAATTCCCTACGTTTCTGAAACCTGGTCATGACAACACATCAGGCAGGTGACATGATTCCTTACTTCGTAACGGGGTAACAGAGGCTTCCGGGGTCACCCTCGCATTTCTTGCTAATGTCATATGGGTTCATCCCTGTAATCGTCGGTCAGGAATCATCAAGGCGTTCCAGATTTCGCTAGGCATACCAGTATTAAAATACGGATCAGAAAGTTCGCTGTCACAAAAGCTACGAGCTGCGCCGCAACTCAACGCATCGTATTGGTTGATACATGACTCGAGAGTCCATTTCTGACACCGAGGGAGCTATATCCAATATCAAAAAGTTATTCCTAAAAGCATGAGGACACTCACAGCTTCCTTCATCCGCACGCACGAACTGTATCATCCGTAAGCGCAGATTTTGCGCAAGACATTACTCAGCTCACCTGATGCTCGCAATCGGGAACACCGAGGCGGCCGTGCATTGCATATCGATGTATGACGGGGTCAACGTGAAGTAGTCAACTATACCATTTCCTGACCACGAGCGTTAGTCAGTCGTGCTGATGGTGGAATTTCGACATACCGATCATAACGGACTGTAAATTGATGGGTGTCAATCCAGCTGCGACTAGCTTGGCATTCTGATCGTACACTTCGGCCGCAAAGACAGGGATATAACGACCCTGGCAAGAAATTTTGCTTGGCTTTCCCGAAAACATGCTTTGTGTGGACTTACACCGTATGATTCACCCGCCATATGGAAGGCACGGCCCTTGAACTGACTAAAGTTCTCGAAGAAGATGGTTACGAAAGCGGCAATGTCTTTGGCAGCCTCTTCGGTCGTGCTCTGTTGAGCAATTAGGCACGCAAGGCATCTGTGTCAACCAAACATACCACGGCTTCGCCGTAATCGGCATACGAAAAGCCAACGCCGATGGGCTGATCGACAAAGAAAATGTTCGCATTGGTGTTCCATGATTCCGAGTGATAAGTCGTGCCGTTTCCAGAAAGGGCTTTGCAAGGACCGAGTTCCATAAAGAGACCTAGACTAGAAGAGCAACCTGGGCCTGTCCGACTTGTCATGCAATATCGTGTAATTCGTCGAGGACTGGAACTTACCACCATTGGTCCAGAAAATGACGTCGTCTGTCGCAGGATCATTGCGACTCTCAAAGAAGTAGAAGAAAATGTGTCGAGCTTCGATGTCGATGTAACCTGTGTAGGCACTGTAGCGCACTTAAGCAGGTTGGAAATGACCGGGATAGAGAGATGCCAACTGACTTTACAGTTCCGTCACAAAAGTCTGATTTCTTTATCCTGATGCTGTGATTTGGGAAGTACGGGTGGCCAAAGGTGGTGAAGCTGTCGACCGAGAGAGCGCTTAGGTGTTCAACCGGCGTGAACAACCCATCGTCGTACGATACAGCATGTGCGGATTGTGCATAGGTAGCAGGTTGCTTCAAGCCTAAAACTGACTGCGACGACGCGTGACTAAGAACAGCCAGCGACAACAGACCAAGCCCGCTGAGATACATTGTCAAAAGAGAGCGGAGAACGGCGACGCTATACCACGGCTCCCGCTATTTATTCTCGTCGGGTGCGACCAACGCGAGTCACAGTCATTCTGTGTATCTGCTTTTGGTTCTGAATTCGGCATCATGTGCACTGGCCGCTCGTACTGTTCAATTCACCCAAGAGTGACTCCCCCGTCGACTGCTTGCTTCATAGACAGTCTGGTCGCCATACTAAATCCTCTCAGTTACTGGTACGTGGGTTCCCACGTACTAGTACAGTATTCGGAGGTCCGAGGCAGACAGACTGTCTCAAGAAAGTCGGAAATCCGAAGTGTTCCACAAGCCATCCCAGGCTGCAATAACTTGCACGAGGCTGTGGGCGTGGCTCATGATCAGGCCTGCTTAGAGAGGCGCTCACTGCCGCTCAGGGGATGTCACCCAAACGATCGAAAACGGTCCGATCGGTCCTGGACCGTTGCGTGGGAACCCTGGGTATTACATTCTCCCTTTGCGGCTGCATACCCTACGCGCGCACGGGTTGGACATGAGTCTCACAACTTTTCTCCTGGGAACCAAGCCTTCTGGCAGGAAGAAGGTCATAGATACTGAGCTTGATACCCTTTTTAATCTCAAGGTGTGCCGCGTCGAACATATCCGTCCCCAGCTTATTTTCTTCGCGTTAGACCTTGGGGGACCGTCCAGAATCCACCTCGAGCGACCATCCTATTGCAAAGAAGGAGAAACGCAGTTCCGACGTGCACCCTGATGAACCAGGTAGCAAACGTTCCAAACGTTCACTCGCTAACGCAGCCTCGTTATCCGTTTCTCCTCCCGGGAAGCAGAAGAAGAGTGGGAAGAATCGCGTCAGGGGAACCCCGGAACATGTATTAGAACCCGGGAGTTCTGATGCAGGGAAGCCAGAAAGCTCAAGGAGTGGTTCCTCGAACGAGTCTGGCTTGGAAAGCTCGGACGAAGATGGAAACCATCCATCCACCTTGATCCATGAAACTCAGCAGGACAAACCGGGGAAGCAGGCGAGCAGAAAGGAAAGGTATGCACCGTCAGACGAAACAAAAGAAAGACGGGATGCGCGTACGATATTCATCGGCAATCTGGCTCCCGACGTAGCGATAAAGCGTGTAAGTGAGAGAAAGATATTGCTGACATTTTCGTTGACGACCCCCTCCCGGCAGACCTTGCAAAAACAACTACATCGACACATACTCGCTTTCCTCCCAACGGCGAAGGTCGAGTCCACCCGCTTCCGTTCAGTCGCATTCCAATCGCCAACGTCGAAACTCCCGGAAGCGAGCGACGATGTGAAAAAGAACAAGCAACCTCGGGAACACGAACGAGACCGCGCTTCCTCGTGGCGTGATGCACACGCTGCAGATGAGTCCAAGACGAACGAGAAGAAATTCCTCACTCCCAGTCAAAAGAAGAAAATCGCATTTATTAACAGAGATATTCACTCAGAAGCCGATTCCGTGCATGCTTACATTGTCTTTGCCTACCCACCACCACCTCACTCAAGACCAGGGAACTTGCCTCCTCTACCTCCTGTTATGGATCCTTTCGAAGCCGCACGTCTGGCCATCGAAAAGTGTAGCGGCACTATGTTTCTGGATCGCACGCTTCGCGTTGATACTGTCGTAAAAAGGTCAACGACTGAAGGTTTATCACATAGTACACTGTTGAGCTCGGTCATTGGAGACCCTAAGCTCACCGTCTTTGTCGGAAACCTCGATTTTTCGAGCAAGGAGGAGGATCTACGGGTATTTTTTGAAGGGATTGTGAGCGCAGAACGAGGGCTTCCTGATGCTCAGGGATCGCAAGACGGGGACAAGCCAAAGTGTTGGGTCACTCGTGTACGCATGATTCGCGACAAGGATACGCAACTTGGAAAAGGTTTTGCCTATGTGCAATTCTCGGTTCGTACGCCTTTCGTGATAATTGGAATGCGAACAGTGCGTTGAAAAAAAGGCCTCAGGACCGGACCTGTGTTGATGAAATTCTCGCACTTGAACCAGGAAAGCTCAAATTTGCAAAACGGAAACTGCGTGTCCAACGGTGCAGATCAACACCAAGTGCTGCTTCTATCAAAAAAGTTTCTCCTTCTAAACCCGTACAGACATCTTGCCCGGCTCCCGTACCGCCTGTTCCGAAGGGCGACCCCTCTCTTGGTGAGAAACTGGTCAAACTGACCAAGGAGGAGCGTAAGCGTGTCAAGGCAGCGGACGCCGACCGTGTAGCTCGAAGAATGGCCAAGAAAAGGTCCAGGATGGCGCTAGCCAAACAAGGCGTTCCCCCACAGAATAAACAACGAGAAAGAGTACGCAAGGCAGGCGCGACCAAAAAGCTTGGCGGCGCGCCCCCAAAGAAGACAACCAAGGGGAGGGTGAGGAGCGAGAAAAGCATCACGAAGAGGAATACAAAGAAGTAGTTTCGCGACCTTTCTCACTTATTACTCTAGGGTGAATTGAACCAGGCGAATAGCGAACAGAGCAAACCAATGCACATGCCCGAGACCCCAGGTGCCGAGTTCAGAACTAAAAGCAGACCAACTAGAATAAAGCTTCCGGATCAACACCTTGTGGGAGTTGGTTTCTCGGAAGAACTGTCCCACTGAATTTATAATTGCGCAGTCCGTTTGGAGTGGGTAGGAGAAATCCACCACTCCTTCGAGTGATCGCTTCGTAGGACGCAGTACTTGCGGGTATGTTATATTTGAAGCTCAACCTAGTCTGAACGTGAATTGGATGTGCGATTCGGAAATATCTCAACTAAGTAGTGTCAGTTGTAAGCTAGTCCAGTCATCACCAGGAATACCACACCCATAAGGCTCAAGACACGGTGTTAACCCGAGTTCGCCTATTCGTCTGCGGTGTTCCGAATCTCGGAGATAGCGCACACCGAATCGCACAGTACACGAGATGGACAGTGACACCAAGCTCCCCTCCTAGTAGCTCACAAAAGTTTCCATGGATATATTCCTGTGGGTCATTCCCACACGGTGTTCTCCCTCTTGGTATCACAGACGCCGTTCCGCCAAGGCGTTCTCATCGTATTGGTCCCGAGGAAAATAGTAACATATGCCTTAGATTATCGGCCATTCCTCAAAGACTCCTTGCCCAAACCTGAAAAAGGTGATACTACCAGTATCGACAGCAGCTATCACGATAGTCTTCTTGCCCGTTTTGAGAGCAAGGAAAGGATTCGGTTTTGGTGGCGTGAACGTCGGTTTAGTGCTCTGAGCTGGGGGGATTGTACGGGAGGGAAGAAAAGAGAGCGGGTATTGGAAAAACGTCCACAGAGCGGAGGACCAGCTCGGTGTTGGTCGAGATAGAGTTATTGCGGCTGGTGATCCTTCCTGTGGTACTGTCTTCGGAGTCGTTGGACGAACGTCGGTCGGTTCAGGATCGCCTGGCTGTTCGGTGGAGGCTGGGATGCCACGCTTGCGCGGTGGTGGGAGTTGCATTTCTGGCAGTATGCAGAAGAGTGCAGTCAGTTCCTGCAGAGAGGGCATGGACGTCGTTCGTGCACTGCACATGGGCCGGTCAGCACCAAGACCACAGGTAACGTGCATCGCATGATGTCAAAGGTAACTCACTCGACGACGACGACATGGAAGTCAGGTGCAGGAGGAGCTGTCTTGCGGAACGGTGTGGAAGGCTTATACATATGGAAAAATATTTTGTATGGTGATGGCGCGGATGATTTCGAGGAGAGTTCATATTTTACTGCTGAATTATACAAAGGAATGGTGTGACCACAAGGTATGAATCGTAGCGCCCTGAAAATATCCTCTAATTGAAGAACGCAAGGTTAAATAGATGGGAAAAGGTAGATGAACGACGTACGAGTCGTTTTCTGCCGGTGAAGTTGAAGTCGCCTCCACCAGTCGATCCTCTGAAAGAGTCGGGCAACAGTGATGATGTTTGATACAAAGCGCGAGAAGAGTCCCGTAAGCGTTCGTGTTACGTTCTGTTGTTGGGCAGCTGGAAGTGAGACGGGCGATGCAGCCGGGTACTCGGATGTCGGGGGTTCAGCGCGCATCAAAATAAATCCAAGACGTTTCAAATAAGCGTACACCTAAACACAGTCGCAAGCAGCAGTTGAGCAGGCATCGGCATAGAAGATTGCAAAATCAGTCACCTGATAACGCTCCAGAGTCATTTCTTCACGACCGATCATTTCGGCGAAAGCTTGTTGGACTGACATTGGCGCTCCTGGACTTTTTGTTTCATAATTCGAAGGGTCTACGCTGCTAGAAACTGATTTATAACAAAACAGAGCGCCGCGTTCGATGAGATACAAGGCTTCTTCCGGAAGAAGTTCGAGCCGTTTAGGTTGTTTTGATGATAGACCTCTCAGCTCGTTATCTGTGTCTCCGTGTTGTGCTATCCGAGAGATAGAGTAACCCATCGTCGAGAAGTGAATTCCATGCGCAGTTGTCACATGTACACGATCAATTGAAGGATGCCAAATACCATAACTTATAGTTTTGCTGAAATAACTTGTCAGTACGAACCCCCCTGTGCTTAAGGACCTGAACAGTAAAAGTTCGACGAACCTCGAAATAGCTCTATTGGCGCGAAGAGTCCCAAACATCGCATCTCGTGAGCGATCAAGGACATGGAGCTGTAACCCTGATTCCCCACCCGGGGCGGGCTCGAAGTCCTTTTCACCACGTTTTGGGATAATAGGCCGTGCAGCAGCTCCAAGTGTTCTGTCTAAACGTCCATCATTCATGCGTGACTCGTGGAGTAGTAGATACTCACGGAAGATTCGTCCAATCTAGTCCACCGTCTTCATCCCCGGAAGAATGGTCATCTCCTTCGTGTACTTTTTCCGCTCGAGGACATGGAATCTCGAGGGTATCATCCATAGTTTCTTGTAAATATGGTTGCATCATGCACTTTCTAGCGACACTCGGAGTAGTATAGTTCCATAAGTGGATATGTCTCCATCGGACCAACCGGACTCTCAACTTGTCTCGTTTCCGAACGCCTCGCTTGTGTTAGTTTTCTGTTCCGCCCATCAAGTTCTCAACACTGGGTTGGGCGAGATGGAATCCGAGCGCAAGCCGACATTCGCTCAGTCCCTCATCGTGCGCCGTCCACTCCCTTTTTCTTTAAACACCCACATGAACATTTCCCGCACTCCTTATCCCGGTTAGGCAGGAGGTGCAGCAGGTACAGCTGTCGACTTGCTTTTCTTTCCGATAGATACCGTCAAGACGAGGTTGCAGTCTTCTCAAGGATTCGTGAAGGCCGGTGGCCTCAATGGGATCTACAAAGGTATTGGGAGTGTCGTTGTGGGCAGTGCACCAGGAGGTGAGTACTGTCGTACTTGTTGATCAACTATTCGTGACCGGAGATCAGCGGCAATGTTCTTCTCGACATATGAAATGTCGAAGCAATATTTGCCCTTGCACGGGCAGCTAGCCCCACTCAACCACATGATTTCCGCATCTATCGGTGAAATTGTATTCGTTTTGTGTCATTGC
Source organism: Boletus bicolor (assembly GCA_003316205.1). NCBI lineage: Eukaryota > Fungi > Basidiomycota > Agaricomycetes > Boletales > Boletaceae > Boletus > Boletus bicolor. Next base: position 8,545 of record QFEM01005107.1, read on the forward strand.
CACGTCTTAAGTCCCTGAGGTCACATACTTTAGGCAGCTTGCTTAGTCCGTGTTCCAACGGAAGTGATAAAAACACGTACACAGACATCATCTTATGGTTCTACTGCTACGTCCCTCGCCGCGGCAAAGATAGTTCTGAAGCATGACGGTGTAAAGGGTTTCTACCGTGGGTTTGGGACAACAATCATGCGCGAAGTAGGCAATACTAGTCGCAGATATCTGTGTCATCTCTCATCCTCTCAACAGATCCCATTTACTTCCCTTCAATTTCCCTTGTATGAGTTTTTGAAGCACCGACTTTCTCAGGCTATGGGCGCACGCCGGCTACATGCATCGGAGGCTGCGATATGTGGGAGTATTGCGGGTGGTGCTGCAGCCGCACTAACAACTCCCCTTGATGTTCTCAAGACGCGAGTGATGCTAGACATGCGAGTACGTACGCCATCCTTCGTCCGTTTTATATTCTGACAGCTTTAAAATCGAATTTCAAGGATCCCACTTCGAAAATGCCCTCACACCTCAGTCGTTTCAGGCAAATTTATATTACTGAGGGACCGGGGGCCTTGTTTGCAGGTGTCGTGCCACGAACACTTTGGATATCTGCCGGTGGTGCTGTGTTCCTGGGTGCTTACGAGTGGGTTCTTGATGGTCTGGTTGATATATGACACATGTGGTATGTCTACTTATAGTCGTGCTGCGCGGCGGTGTGAAGATGATTCAGGAGCAATAAACGGGGCCTATTTAGAGAGCAACCTAGAGAACGGGATTGGCCAAGACTTTGTACAACAATCCGGCCCCGACGCCCAGCACATCAATCTGTTGCTTCCGGGTCGATGGGCTTTTGTGGCATTCCTATTGTCAAGGTTGGAGATAGTCGAACGTAGCGCTTTGGTTTATGAAGGGAGATACGAGGACGAAGATCGAAGCCAGTACTCGTGACCCCGATACACAACCACTACAGGGGTAGCTCCACTGTTGCTCACGACTAAACATCGGTAACCAGAGGGGCTCAAACCGGACATGGAACGCGGGAGACAGGAATCTAGGTCAGCCGTATATTACATGCGCGCGGCCCTTTGACAGGCTCCGCGGTGTAGCGACGTACCAAATTTAGGTATGTTCAATTGCTCGCTTGCGTTTGTCAAGTTACTTCAAGCTCAACAAGTCAGTGCAACGAAACTCCACTCATCGACAGACATCCAAGATACTCATGCAAATTCATCATGATGTTTTGATGGTCGTCCTCAACAATATTTACTTGGTTGTTATCGGATCTACGGTCGGGGGCTTCGAACCATCGTCACGACGATGGACCGAAGAGGGTTCTCGGGCTCCGACGTTGAAGGGCGATAAGATGCGCAACCTCCAAGCTGGGAGTCAGGGCATACTCTGTTCCTTCGCAGGCCTCGCAACGAATCAGGCCTTGGCAGCCTCAACCTCAATTCAGGGTGAGATCGTATGGTTACCAGGTATCATAATCTTCGTTTGCCTTGAACAAAAAAAGATACTTAACCCCACGGGACAATGGTTTCTTCGCGAGTCGCAGATTCGCCATTTCTCAGATATCACGTTTCTGGTTTGGCGAGGCACCAAGCTACACTATAAATTTTCATGATCCGCGCTCTATTCACATGACATTTAGTTTCTCTGGACTAGCAGGTTTCGTCTCTTATGGGGACGGTGAACTCCCGCCTGCAGAATTCTGATTTCTTGTACCACCTTCACACCCTCTTCCTCTTTACCAAGGCAGACGTTAGGACGGCACTCGTCCCGCAGGTGTGTCATGAGTCATCCAGCGTAACGCCCCTTAACTCTACCATAAAGACTGTCTTCGCACTTGCAGTTGCCCCCGTGTGTCATCTTTCACACATCATCCACGTAGTCGCATGGATTTGGCTTCACTTGCTAACATGCAATATCGCGAACCAAGTCAAAGCACCTGACGAGGACAAGATCAACAAACCCTTTCGCCCACTTCCTTCTGGGAGAATTACTGAGTATTATGCCAGAGCGCTTCGCTGGATCCTCGTCCCTGTGTGTCTGGCAGTCTCGGCGGCATACAGCACGGAGCTGCTCTACACCAGCTTAGAACTCCAGATTCTCACTGTGTTGTACAGCGAACTCCACGGCGATGAATGTTTTCTCTGGAAAAATTCCCTCACTGCGGTCATGTACGGCTGTGCGGGTGTCGGCGGGGTTCTTTTGGCAAGTACGTCGGGGGATTCTACTCGTCGGCGGTGATTTTTGTTTATATATGGCACCACTAGTATGTGACAGGTCTCACGTCCCGAAGACCGCCCAACTAGCCATTCAGTTAAGCATGGCTATTTTCGCTTCGACACTGCATGCGCAAGACTTTAAGGACGTCTCCGGGGATCGTTTAACGGGTAGATGCACACTTCCCATCATATCCCCTTTTTGTTCTAGGTTATCCGTCGCACTGGGAATTCCGCTGTGGTCCATCTGCCTCAGTCGCGTGTGGCATCTTGATCTTCTCAGTGCCACGGCGTTTGTTTCATACTCTGGCTACACGGGGGTTCGCTTCTTGCTCTACCGGTCAGTTGACGACGACAAGCGATCCTGCAAATTTTATAGTGTAAGTGCATGTTGCATCTCGTGGGAGTCCTGCATTGACACTTCTGCGAAGTTTTGGCTTACCGTTCACCACATACTTCCTACTTACTGGCATATCTGCGTGGCGATCAGCAACTTCTGGTCCTTCATACCGTTCCCGCAGCTCCATCATTTGTAGTATTTTGCATCATTATCTCATGTCAAAATTTATTGTAACTGAACCTTAATTATTCGCACCATAAAACCCCATACGGGCTACATAGCCTCATGTGTAAAACCAAGCTATGGAATGCACATTGGAATATTGGATCCACTGGTAACAACAAAGCCTTCCGGGCAAAACCTGGACCCACCGATACATTATAAGTAGTAACAGTAACTAATGCATGTCCTCTAACGGCTTGTACGCACAGCGATGCCATACTCGACACAGTAGGAAAAATGGGGGGGAAGCAGTCACTAGCAACCAAACAAAAACGGATATGATTGTCTCGCCGGCCGGAAGGCGATCCGATTCCCACGGCATCGTGCTTTTTGCTTTCCCACGAATTAATGGATTGCCTGCCTGTCCCAAGTCTTCCCAGCCGGAATATACTGGATCCACTGGTAATAGCAAGGTCCTCCGGGAAAAACCTGGACCCCACTGACTCACTGATACACCAATCTGTCATTCTTATCTTGCCATCTCCTTCATGACCTGCACCAGAAGCGCACTGCGCCGTACGGATACCTGGATCAGTCGGGACTTTCTGGTTCCCACGGGCGTCGTTTTTTTGCATTCCCACGAATTACTGAAATGCACCCCTCTGGTCTGATCGATAAGCGCAACTCGATGTCAATTTGTCGAGATGAAGTTGACTGATAAGAGTTTGGCAAATCAATCATATGTACATCTTGATCCAGCGGCCGAAGTCAACATTTCAACTATGGACGCTTTGTACGATGCCTGCAGCCCATGCGCGATCACCACGCCCAATTATTTTCTCAGTAAAGAACCTTCCAAGCATGTCATTCAGCTGTGCAATCAATTTGACGTCTTCTTCTCTGGTCCGATCAAGCGACTCTGACATGTCGGAGATAGGAGAAAGCGTTTGAAGAGCGATCTGGAGGAACTTCGGTAAACAGCGATTGAGAATCAGTTCTAGGCATACCATGACTGCGTCGACAACGCCATCGACCTCGTCGCCACTAGAAGCGGTGCACTCCTCGCCTACAACGCGAGCACCACCGCCTTCAAGGACACCTTTCCGGACGGCCTCCTTACCGATGCCGACAAGACCGCGAATCGCGCCTTCCCGGGTGCCAAGTGGTTTTGGCGTGCCTCTCGGTTCTACACCTGACGCTCCTTGCCCGATTGTGAGTGATTCAAAACCGTTTACGATTGCTGAACTGGAAGCAGGTGTGGGAGCCGAACCACTCCCACCCAAAAGCGCGACCAAGAGGGTTTTCATGATGCGTGGAGAAAGTGAGGGATATGTCGTTGAGTGTTGTGTCAATAAACGGCCAAGCGTTTGAGCAGCCACTGTGCGAAGGTGGGTCGCGTGGATTCGCGGTAGGTTGGAATGTAGGAGCATAGACAGGATGGCAGGCAGGATTTGGTGTAGCTAATGAGGATGTTAGTATACAGAAATCGCAAAAAAAAATGCGCAGATAAAGTCAATGTGTACGCACATACGGCTCAATGAATAAGGTTGTGTTCTCAAGGATTGCGCCCACGACATCGAGCAATACTTCAAGTGTCTTTCCTTCCGGTTCGCCATCTGTCCCTTCCCTGAGCGCATTGACAACACCTTCTCCGACCCATCTTACCAAGTATGGCAAGAGTGCTTGCAAACCTGCGTCTGCGCGAAGACTCGCAAGAGCAGCTATACGTTTGGCTGTATCCGATGTAGATGATGAAGGAGGAAGAAGTGAAGAAGTGAGTCGGGTGTAATATAATTGAAGTTCTTTTGAAAGGACTTGTTTGACAAGCTGGTTTTGTTGATTTTGTTGAGTCGCTTGAGGTAATTGTCTTCCTTGTGTAGACACTGCGGCACCAGGTTGTGGTAGTCTGGCATCGGCGCCTGCAGCGGTAGGCTCTTCTCTTGGAACAGCCGGCGGATTCTCTGGTACAAGAGGTTGTACTCCCTCCACAGCAAGCCAGTGTGCGGTCCAGTTAACGCCTCTTGGAACAGTGATCTTTTCCTCCCTCAAAACTTTATCAAAATCAATCTCTTCATCCTCCACGAAATACACGGCACCAGCTGAGGCAAGATGCGGGAACGGAAGTGCGCGTCGAAATGTGGAAGGAGCGTGTGGAGTGTGGCCATATAGAGGTTCTATGTTCAAGGTTCGCAAAGCAAGGTCAATATCAGCAGTGGTGAGCACCGTTCTGCGTGCATGTCGCATGTAGCGCGCAGCTTCCTGCGATAAAGCCCCGTCAATCGCGCTCGTCACCAAAGTGGATATTGGAATGTACCTCGATGACTTGGTGTATTCTGTACTCGACATCGCTAGCGAGTGCAGACGCAACTGCGTCCGAAAGATTGGTGATGCCTTGAGACTCAGCCACATCCTAGAGACCATCTCAATCGTAGTCTCGCTGATAGATGGACCGCGCACTTTGACTGAATCTGCTTTGTAGACCCCTGCGTGGTGTGTCTGCGTCAACTTGGACTTCGGTCCTGGTTTGCTCATGTTGGCAATTGAGCGGGAGTGTGTAAGTGTCGGTTGTTTGCACTCCGTTTCAATACATCCTACTCAGTGCACTCTATACATACACCCCCCTACCATTCATCGTGCTTCCCAATGGCTCTCGATTATGCCAAGTATCTACAATGGGGGAATGGTACAGCGTGCCTGATGTCACGAAGCACAGCTAATTGAAGCGCCTCATGCCATCATGCAATAAGTGTGGTGATACATATACTATCTACACCGGGTCTGTTTTAATCCATCAAAACGTGCTAGTGAAGTCGCCGCATGGCTTCACAGGGACCTGAAATGCCGACCCCCATGTTGGTTGGTGCCCATGCCCATGGAATGGAAACGAGCTTTATAACCATCCAGGGATCGTATTTTCGTAATCTCGAGGTGGGGGAACAAGCTCCGAGGTCATTGATAGTAAGTGTTTCACGTCATACCCCTGTGTTGACCATGCAACGCCAGTGGCCGTAGCATTTCCTAAAGATTGTGATTCCCCATTATAAACCTGAAACGTTTACGGAAAAGGAACACCAACGTGCAGTCGTTCCGCTCGGGATCTTCGTCTCTGGTTCGTGCAGTGCACTGGTAGGCATTGCCGACAATCTCAGTACGAGCTTTTGATTCTCGTCTGCGAGATTTCGCAGCTTTTTTGCGGCTGTTATCCGATTCTCAGCGAGGGGTTCAACCCAGCTGCATTATTGACTGACCTGTGACGAGCAGCTGATGCCGCGTGGCATCTCTGCCTAATGGAGTATCGAATGGATCCACCAGGAGTAATGCATCGCGCAGTTCGGAGAAACCGTCCATCTCTTTGGACCGATACTCTCGCTGCGACTGCGACTTGTTCTTTCTCACTGGCGAATGCTCTGATGCGTATGCTCGAGATGACGATGGCTGCATAGTTGAATAGACGGGGTGAGTCACGGAACCCTGTGTCGCCATGCTGCTCATATTATATGCTTCAAGGGACAGTCCACTGCCATGTCATCCCATTCGCGATGCCGTGCTAGCGGACCGACCCGCCGGGATAAACTCTATAGGTCCGAGTCAACGATAACGTCTCTCGCGAGCAAGCCTCCTTGGTTTTCGCTATTGAGCCGTAAAGTTCATGACCAAAAGTGAGTGGTGCAGTGTCTGTTTTACCACGGCCTCTTCCCACAGAGGTACAATTATCCGGCTAACAAGACTCCGCTGTTCGCCGGTCGCTTTTAGGGATTGCGTCCAAGGAAGTCGACCGCGACTAGGACGGCCCTGCGTTGACCGCGGGTACCAGATCTAGCTTTCTTCCTTTAACCTTAATCAGGTCTACCCTTCCCACTGACAAGTATAGCTATTCTTCATGCACGATAACCTTGCAATAGAGTGGCCCTTTCCCTATGAGCGAGACCAGCAGCGATACGCTCTCGGAGAATCATGGACGAATCGCTGAGTTAGAACTACATAACCTTGCTAGTGGGAGGTTTCGTTTCTGCTTCGGTTGGGTCCATCGCCGTGCCGGCGTTGCAATCCGGCGCCAGTTTAATCAAAATGCTGTGTTTCATTTCTGGTGTGCGTTGATTCCATATCTATCCTTATCTATCCTTGTCGCGTCTACTCAGACGGCAACTCAGACGGCAACTAGGCAGCACAGATCCGGTATCTGATAGGTTTCGTTGCGTGCGAACCATTGATTTGCGCTATGTGGCGATGGACAACCAACCCTGGGCGTCGTCTACGTGGTGTAATTAGTATATGCCTTCCGGATCCTAACATAGCCGTATGATATGCGATGAACGTTCTCTCGTTCAACGGTTCCTCGTTCAACCGGAACTCACACCAACGATCATGGTGCAGCCCACAGTTGACAAAGCAGCATTGTGACCGGATATAAGAGCAAGGCAAGTGACCCCCACTCTTCAACACGAACTGCAATACTCGACATGCAACTGGTAGGGAAAAGGTTGTCTCAGGGGCCTTTCGTAGATTAACACTCCTTACAGATTCAGACCGCACGTGGAAATATCTGCTCGCTTCTCGAGCAATGTAATGTTCCATACGAGGTCACCCCTTTTGACGAGGACCTGTACCAGGAGTGTATCAACGATGCGATACGACGTGGCTACCCAGTGGATGGCAATCCGTCCGTGCGGACGTACTTGCGAGAGGGGGTCGTCTATGCAGCAACCGCCGGCGTGCATCTTCCCCATCGTCCGACTCAGACATGGATCGCACTCTACACGTCGTGCGCTATCTTCGTGGACGACGCGGTCAACAGTTTCCTGGAAGAGATGCCCAACATCTATCTGTTCAATGAGCGATTCATTAGGAACGAGCCGCAAGGAAATGGAGTTCTGGATGCATTTGCAGATATCATGCGTCGGGCATCGGAGCTGTATCACCCTGTTGCCTCTCATTTAATCACCACATCAACGTTGAACTTTGTTACTGCCAACTTACTGGAGCACGAAACGAGATCCATGAAGGTAACATCGTCGTAATCACCCTGAGAACATATTACTGATGACGACGAGCAGATCTCGAGCGCTGCACATCAGTATCCTATTTACCAGCGAACCATGTCCGGTGTCGCGGAAGCTTACGCATTCATGGTGTTTCCGCGAGAGGTTCCCCTGAATGACTACATTCAGGCGATCCCAGAGATGACGCAGTTCATCCATAACACCAAGTATGTAATGTATCCTGTCTCACGTTGACAGATTGTTTATGACCTATTTCAGTGATGTATTATCCTTTTATAAGGAAGAGCGGGTAGGAGAGACGACCAACCAGATCTCCACGCTAGCTGCTCGCACGAAGAAATCAAAGTTGGAAGCATTTGGTGAACTGACGGAGACAACGATCGGCCTATTTAAGAGGATCGTAAAAATATTGGAAGGATCTCCGAGGGCTTGTGAAGCGTTTAAACACTACACGGCGGGATATGTTCGCTTCCATACCTCCATAGTGAGATATCGATTGGAGGACTTGGACTTGTAGGCACTGTATCAGATTCCCTCGCACTTAGATATTTAATATATGATAAAACCTGCATAATGATCAGTGCTGTCCAGGTGCATATGAGTGCGCCGCGTGAAGGTGGCATGATGATCTTGAGCGTTGCGTGCATATCTCTTGCAAAATCTCCAGAACCATCTCCAGTGTTTATCGAAGTTCGTCGGCAGTCGGGTAGCTAGCGAAAAGCCACAGATTGGGCTTTGGATTTCCCATTACGTCTGCCTACTGTGCTGGTGCTGGTAAGTAGTGGGAAGTCACTAGTCACAAGTCACCTGAGTGTTCCATGTGGTCACAAACCTTGTCGGGATTCGGGATTCATCTAGCCCGGCACCGGTTCACGTAATCCTTATCATGGTCAACCCTGCAATATGTCCCATCGGAGTGCCGAATGATGAGGCCTACCGAAATGCTCATCATCGAGGGAACCGCCATCCTATGCAACATTCGAATATAGACCTGAGTCATACCGTGGCAGTGACTCGGCCGCCACATCCAGTACAAGTTTGGGTCGATCGTGATGACGGCGCTCAGAATTAGCGATAATCAAGGTGCACTGCGGAAACCCAACTGTAATGACAATGCCGACGTACACCATATTCCCCCTCGAACCACCTGTCTCCCCGTCCCAGCTCGCCGCATATAAAACCCTCCGACTCGCCTCGCTCCGAATCGACCCACACGCCTTCGTCTCCACCTACGTACGCGAAGTGGGTTTTTCGGAAGACGTCTGGCGACAGCGGCTCGACTCGCCTTTCAAGCAGACACTGATTGCTTCTGCGCTAGATGCTGCCTCGCATGAATGCGACAGAGATGTCAATGAGGAGACGGGCGAGTGCATAGGGACAGCTAGCATAATAGGACCTTCGGAGATGCCCCCTTACATCTTGGCCCCATTCAAAGAGGCCGGAGTATGTGCCAATTGGGAGACGTACGGCCTGTATGCGATGTGGGTACACCCTGCGCATCGGGGCAAAGGTGTTGGAGCTCAGTTGGTAGAGGCATGTTTGGAATGGGCGCGGACAAACGTCGACATTAAGTTCTCAAGTGAAAACAATGGGGCCTGTGAGAAAGTGGTGCTTGTCCTCGTCTACGATAACAACGTCGCTGGACGCGCATTGTATTCAAGAATGGGATTCACTGATGTAGAAGGGGTCCCAGCAGGGGAGGGAGAGAGGTGGATGCTGTGCAAAGTGTAGGAAGATACACGGGAACCGGAAGACAGTGTACGGTACAAATGGCGTAAAATTGTTTGTCTAATCAGTTCAGCCACTGCTCACGAGCATTCGTCGTGCGTTTCCCAATAACCTGAACGTCTAATTTCTACGTTGTGGATGATTGCGCAGGGTGCCCGATGTCGGAGCAGAAGTTCCTCAGTACTACTATGTAGCATGCAGTAAATGTGGTGACACATAAATTTTACTATTTATACTGTGTCCGTCTTTATTCCACATAAGCGGTACCGCATCAAAACGTGCTAGTGAAACCCCCGCATGTTCATCACTGTAGGTTGAACCTAACATAACTTTGACCCATGTCATTGGCCCTGTCCATGCCCCAATGCTCGAAGAAATCGTCCATCTCTTTGGATCGATGCTCTCGCTGCGATTGCGTCTAGTTCTTTATCGCTGGGAAATGCTCTGATGCGTGCTTGAGATGATGGTGCCTGCATAGTAACGGATGGGGTAAGTCGCAGAACCTTTCGTAGTCGTGGCTTGCTCTTCGTGTTACAGTATAGGTTTCGAGGAACAATCCCGATCGCCAAGCCCCCCACCCTCCACGGATCTACAATGCCGTGCTAACAGTCCGAACTCGGATAAACTCTTTAGTTGCCAGGCAACAGATGACTCGTCTCTCGTGAGCACCCTCAAAGAGTGGCCACGTAGTGTCTTTTTTACCATATAGCCATTTCTAGACAGAAACACAACTATCCGGTTAACCCGCCAGCATCGGACTATTGAGTCCCAAGAAATCGAACATTATGATTATGAGGACGACCAAGCGCCAACCTCTTATCTTCGGCAGATACCAGGTTTAGCATTCCTCTTTTTTTTTTTTTTTTTTTTTTTTT
>QFEM01005107.1:18915-30021 GCA_003316205.1 Boletus bicolor
CCCCCCCCCCCCCCCCCGACTTGAACAACAGCTCACGAATCAAAATAGATTCCTTCTTAATCAGACCTATTAAAGTAGCCCACAACCGGATGAGATGCCATGAACCTTGAACGTGCAATTGCCAATGACGCCGGTGATCGGCCGGAAATTGACAAATGATTTTGTGGCCGGGTACAAGACCATTATGCGGTGGTGCATGTCTGGTGTGCGACTCGTCGATCTTTTTCACACCACTTTTGACGGTAGTTTGGCAGCACGGATCCAGTATACAGTATATCTAATAACATTGACTGCATCGCTCAGGCTGTGTGCGAGTCACTGGTCGCTCTGGATAATCAGCGTTGCAACCATGGACGTCTACGACGTATGTCATATTGTGATATATTCCGTCCCAAGCGGATGCTAACAAAGCTGTTTGCAATTGGGTGACATACAATGAACATATCATATAACCAAACTCGCCGACAATCGTGGTTCAGCCGGGGATTGACAAATAGCCGTGTAGCTGGATATAAGAGCAAGGCAAGTAGTACACAGTTACGACACGAACTGCAATACTTGACCATGCAACTGGTAAGGGGAAAGCTGAAGGTACTTTCGTAGACTAACACCTTTTACAGGTTCAGACCGCACGTGAAAACATTCGTTCGCTTCTCAAGAAATGTAATGTTCCATACGAGGTCACCCCTTTTGACGAGGACCTGTACCAGGAATGTATCAACGATGCGATGCGACATGGCTACCCGGTAGACGGCGATCCGTCCGTGCGGACGTACTTGCGAGAGGGGGTCATCTATGCAGCAACCGCTGGTGTGCATCTTCCCCATCGTCCGACTCAGATATGGATCGCACTCTACACGTCGTGCACTATCTTCGTGGACGATGCGGTCAATCGCTTCCAAGCAGAGATGCCTAGCATCTATCTGTTCAATGAACGATTTATTAGGAATGAACTGCGAGGGAATGGAGTTCTGGATGCATTTGCAGATATCATACGTCGGGCATCGGACCTGTATCACCCTGTTGCCTATCATTTAATCACCACATCGACGTTGAACTTTGTTACTGCCAACTTACTGGAGCACGAAACGAGATCCATGAAGGTATCGTCGTCGTAATCACCCTGAGAACATATTACTGATGACGACGAGCAGATCTCGAGCGCTGCACATCAGTATCCTACTTACCAGCGAACCATGTCCGGTGTCGCGGAAGCTTACGCATTCATGGTGTTCCCGCGAGAGGTTCCTCTGATTGACTACATTCAGGCGATCCCAGAGATGACGCAGTTCATCAACAACGTTAAGTGTGTGCCCTCGTGTACCATGTCTTCTGACTCTTCTCTCACGTTGATGCTTAATTTACGACCTATTTCAGCGATGTATTATCCTTCTACAAGGAAGAGCAAGTGGGTGAGACGACCAACCAGATCTCCATGCTAGCTGCTCGCACCAAGAAATCGAAGTTGGAAACGTACGATGAAATGACGGAGGCGACGATCGGCATCTACAAGAGGATTGTAAAGATATTGGAGGGGTCTATAGATGCTTGTGAAGCGTTTCAGCACTTCACGGCGGGATATATTTGCTTCCATACCTCCGCAGCGAGATATCGATTAAAGGACTTGGACTTGTAGATTCCGTATTAGACACCCTTGTACAATTTAAATATACGAGAAAACTGAGTACATTTCCTTGTTGCCTCGTCGGGAATTTCCGATCTTGAATCAGTCTCGTCTAGCCTCCCGTATAGCAAGGGCGGACCCGAGTGCTCACCGGTGCACCATCGACAGAACTGGTATCCTATGCAACGTCCGAATAGGAATATGAGTTATACTACGGCAGTGACCACATCTCGTGACGATGGCGCTCAGAACTTATAGAGCGATAATTGAACTGCCCTACCGAAACGCTACTCGACCTAACCACAACGACTCGATGCCGACGTACAAAGTATTCCCCCTCGAACCACCCGTCTCCCCATCCCAGCTCGCCGCGTATAAAGCCCTCCGACTCACCTCGCTCCAAGTCGACCGACACGCCTTTAGCTCCAACTATGCACGCGAAGTGGGTTTCTCGGAGGACGTCTGGCGACAGCGTCTCGATTCGCCTTTCAAGCAGACGTTAATCGCTTCCGTGCTAGATGCTGCCTCGCATGTACGTGACGGAGATGTCAACGAGATGGGCGACTGGATAGGGACAGCTAGTATAGCAGAACCTTCGGGCACGCACCCCTTCCATCTTGGCCCCATTCAAAGAGGCCGGAGTATGTGCAAATTGGGAGACGTACGGCCTGTATGCGATGTGGGTACACCCTGCGCATCGGGGCAAAGGTGTTGGAGCTCAGTTGGTAGATAACAACGTCGCTGGACGCGCATTGTATTCCAGAATGGGATTCACTGATATAGAAGGCTCCCAGCAGGGGAGGGAGAGAGGTGGATATTGTGCAAAGTGTAGGGAAAGATGGTATACGAACAATTTGCATAGAGTCTTGGATACAATGTACGATACGGATGATGTGGATTGTTTCTTCAGAGTTATCGTGTAGCAAACAACATGCTAGTATGTGGAATCGGTTCAGCAGCTCACGAGGGTGCTTGCGGGATGCAGCTGGATCCTCTTCATGATCCTCGAGAGCATATTCCGATGACCTGGACAATAGCTCTATCTCACCCCTCGCTGCCGATTCCCCAAGCCCCTTTTTCGTTGCAGTCTTTGACCTATTGACGCTATAGAGTTTGATCCGACGGCATGAGTCGCATGACATGGAGGTCCCAATTGCCATTACAAGTATGTCAGACCATATGTATACCTTCAGAGACAGCAACAGTAGTATATGTGCGAACACAGAATTCAAGCCAACCTTTGGCGTCGACGAGCTGTCTTATGCTTTATCTTCCAGAGTCTCCATGCGTGATAGTGCTAGGAGTGCAAGTACGCTGAGAATTGCACAAGGGATTAGTTGAACTCGAACTCTACCTTCTCTGTCATATTATCTTGGTCAACGGCGTACCAAAGTGGCCGCTAGAGACAATATGTTAGCACGACGGCAAAAAAAATGTTGCGACAAAAAAACACACCCGTCAGGAGAAACCTCTACCCCCTCGACCCAGTTACCGCCACCACTCTAGGCCCAGCCTTTCAGTTCGATGGATCCGTCGTAAGTTATAACGGATTTATCGAGTGGCGGGATGCTAGTACATGAAGAAGGTCAGCATCAGCACAACCCTCTGCATTTCCACGGAACCAATACAGACGAAACAGGCATCTGCTGGATCGAGAACCCGTTGGAGTTTTTGAATTTTGTTTGCATATCTGGATAAGTGTAGTATCAGACGGCTGTCTGCTCGTAAACATCAGCGTTGACGAACTTGCGATGTATAACACAGGTACTCCTGGACCTGCACAAGCCGCAAACTCGCCTCCGCAAGCGTGTTGATTTGGTAGACCCATTTGCAACTACGAGCGCCAATATATATCCGGCAACCACCAGCCGCAACGGTGCACCGTGGATCTTGAAATCTTGGGAAGAGGCTGTCCGTTCCTCTCCCATGCCAAAAGCACCTCCTCGTTGGCCCGGACCTTCCGGTATGGAACCGACACGGCATAAATTGAACACATCGCCTTTCCTGCAAGTCACATCAGAGCATCCGCTTGGCAAACGAAGCCTCCACAATCCACAGAAGCTGACTTGAAGTACGTATTCGCCCGATAAACTCGAGGTGTTGGCATTCGGGCAGGACGCCGCCGCGAGCTTTCTTCAAGACTTTCTTCAGAGGTACACCTTGATACACTGCAGTGCCACTGTCACAGCTCCCCCATGGTCAACATGATCGATTCATGGTATCGTGCGTGTCAAGGACGTATTTGGAGCCCTCACCAGGGTACTCGCAGATCTGCTCTATTTGCCGCGTACCACTGCACTGCAGAGTGACAGTAACCCCCGATTGGCTTTTAAGTAAAGTAAGTATCATCAGCCACCTGGCTGGGAAATCGCTACGTAGGAAAGGCACGTACGGGAATTTCTCCGGGTCATTGGTATCTTTCAAGGAGATCGATACTGGGTTCTTGACTAACCCACCGATTTCAAGCCTGAATAGGTCCTCGTCGATCCGCCATGATTCCGAACGCTGATCGTAGGTCGGCACAGCCGTCCCATGCGGTGGTAGGGGGTCCAGGCGCAATGGATGGAGTCCTAGGCCCGTAGCTAGTCCTGGTCCTAGCCCTTCCGCCTGCGGCCACTGGAGCAGTCGGCTTCCACCTGGTCCTCTCCAATGCATGATAAGGAAAGTGAACTTTAAGTCATCGCATGCAAACATCTCCATCACACACCTGGGTCGTAGAACATCAATATATATATCTTTCCCCCTACTTTACATTGAAAGTTAGTTGAAACGCATAAATGGAAAGACAAACGGCACTCCCCGGCTGACGCAAGGTACACACGAATCACTGACCTTGTCCTCGCGTGTTTCGTGTGTAGTCACGAGAGTGCTAGTCATCTGAGTCGTTGGTACTGACACCATTTTTATGATCATCCTGACCTTCAGCGTGGTTCACCTTCGGCGTACGCTAAATGCCAAGGTTGAAAGGCAGGTTGAAAAAGTCGCCTGCGAATAGGGTTTCGATGCAAAGCTGAGGTTGTAGCCCAAGAACGAGATACGGACGAGCTAAGTTGAAAATGATCAGCGCATTCAGCTGTTCAGAAGTCGAGTGGATATTGTGACCTAGTGAATGTTCACCACTATGATGAAATTACGATCCGTATTGCTGGTTTGTCACTTACTTCCCTTCAGAAGTTTGCATCCCACATTTTGTCCATCTCTGTCAACTCAGCCTCGTGCGATCAACTTGTTACTGTAGTGGCATTTCAAGTTCGGCACCATACTGACCAAACTCCATTCACACCCTGCCCGTCGATACATGCTGAACCTGGCTGAACTGAGAAATGCGTCTTCGTGACGAATAGTACATATCATATCAAAAACACACCTGCGCGAATTTCTTAGGCGAAAACGGCGTCTTGCCTCCACTGCGGTATGCCCTGCGCCTGAACTCCCAACCACCCCCGTTGACCAGAACCCTTCACCCTCGATCGCGCTTGCAACGACAGCATCTTTCCAATCCCTAATCCTTTCTCATTCGCCACAAGAACTGCTATTCCCACATTTGATGACTAGGAGATCGGGTGGAGGGTAGCCGGGGGTTAGTGGCTATGCAACGATGCTTAGTCAGTCCTCAGTAGCTCGTCCGTAGTCTCGTCATTGTCGTGTTCAGAGCAGAACCTTGTCTCCGCCTGTGACGTTTCGTTTATCAACCACCACTCCAATATCTGAACCGGCCCCGCTAGTGGACGAAGCCGACAATGAAATGACGACGAACCACTTGAGGCAATCACTGCGGGTCTACACGAGCGGACTCGGACGCGACTTCATCACGACACGCGGAAACCACGCCGGTTTCACACTTTCCGTGGCGAAAAAACGAGCTAATGATTCATTCAAGTTGTTCGACTTCTCAAACATGAAAGCGGACAGAAATTACTCCCAAAAGGTCAATGAACTCTCGATCAGGAGGTGGAACTATATGAATGGGTAGATATGGATGCTGAAGGGGAGGTAGACGGCGGAGACATGGTCCATGATCGTATGCTTTCACGCCCACAGTGTCCTAGCCAAAACGTACTCTAATAGTGCATAAATCCCTTAGTGGCATCAGCTTTTGTCGCTCCCGACGCTATGCATTATGAGAAAGTCTATTGTACGCGAGTTTCAAACACCGAGCACCAATTATACTTGTTACTGATCACAGTCTGGGCATGCGTGTTAACCCCTGCCTGCTTCCGTTTTTCCTTCGTCGTGCACGAGCTGAGCTGTGATTTCCATTTCACTAACTTATTCGAACTGACACGGCTTGCTTCAGCAGGAAGCTCTTCTATCAGCAGATCAGCAGATGGCCGATGATGTATCCTTCACATTCAGTGTCCACCACCCGAATGTCGTGCGTGAATTATCGAGCCTGTCAGCTACCCCCATTTCTCATCGTGACGCAGCCCAAGTCCCAGAAGGTGCGATGTTCGCTCGATATTTATATCTTAGCTGGTGCGCCTTCTAAGTCCCGCTGGTCGGGTTCCATCCTTGGAACGCCATCGAAACGCCATGTTCATGGCTTTCCACGGGCTAGGGCATCTCAAACCCTGCGGCGGCTCTCTACATGCCATCTGATCTCATCCCACGCAGTTGCGCCAAATGGATCCCTTGATACAAAGCTCGTCTGGTGGAAACCGCAAGTCTGGTACACAGGGGCAGTTCTTGTCCATTCTCTGTCCAGCCAAGTCTTTGCGATGAAATTGGAACTGATTGGAGCTCTGGGTTGGTCGACTTGCTTCACAACGCCACACAACTGCGAGCACCGGCGGTGGCAACAAGAACACAAAACGTTTACGCTAGTTAAGGCGAGTAGATGCATACGATGACATTAGGTTAGTGGGCTGGTACCCGAGAAGAAGCTTGATGTCTGATATAGACAATTCCAATACCAGATGTATATATAAGCACCACTAGAAGGCCATCATTCACCCATCTCAGGCTTTTTACTAATATGTCCGCCTTCTCTGGTACTACTATCCACTTCTTCAACCGTCTTCCGAAGCGGGGGGTGACTGGAGAGGTCTTTTTCCCTTTCCTTCATCTTTCTCGAGCTCATCCCTCCGACAGGGGGGTCTCATTACTGGAACAAACCCGGCAGCATTCACAACTTCGGATCCCTTGAGGCTGTGGATCGTCCAAGTTGGTAAGCCTCCCGTAGCAATCCTCTTGTCACGTCTTCAATACTAGGTAGGTATTATCATCATCATTTCCCAGCTGCTCTTCCTGGGTCTCCGCCGTCTCAGACAACCAAAGGTCATCGCCGAGGTGCTCGGCGGCATTCTACTAGGTACTCCATTTATCGTCGCTGTCTCTCCCTTACTCATCCCGCTTTTCATCAGGCCCAACTGCGTTCGGAAGGATACCAGGATTCACCGAAAGCATATTTCCTTCGGTGTCCCTCCCGTACCTATCCCTTGTGGCTAATATCGGTCTCTGTCTCTTCCTCTTCCTCGTGGGTCTCGAAATTGATACCAACGTCATCAAGCGCAATGCGCGCATGTCAGTCATCGTATCCTTGGCTGGTATCGCTCTTCCCCTTGGTCTCGGCAGCGTTCTCTCCATTCCGTTATACCACTACTTCATCGACCCTTCCGTCCACTTCACCTACTTTATGCTTTTCACAGGTGTCGCATACTCGATTACCGCATTCCCCGTTCTCTGTCGTATCATCACAGAGCTTAAATTACTCGATACGCACGTCGGCATCATTGTCCTCTCTGCCGGTGTCGGTAACGATATTGTTGGCTGGACGTTGCTCGCACTGAGCGTTGCACTCGTGAATGCCGGCTCCGGCCTGACAGCGCTGTGGATCCTGCTCGTATGCATCGCCTTCACCATCTTTCTCTTACTGCCAGTCAAATTCGTCATGCGCTGGCTAGCGTGCAAGACGGGTAGCACAGAGAATGGCCCCACAATGTTTTACATGACTGTTGTCATGATTCTTGTTTGGGCTTGTGCCTTCTTTACTGATAGTATTGGTGTGAACGCCATCTTTGGTGCGCTGCATGGTGTCCGGTCGTAAGCCCCGTTTAACTCACGTACAGGTGCATTCCTCGCTGGACTTGTGGTCCCGCGAGAGGGTGGTCTCGCGATCACCCTAACGGAGAAACTTGAGGACATGGTCTCGATCGTGTTCCTTCCGCTTGTACGTATTCCATCTCGGTCTTCGGTTTATCCTCACCGTTGTGATATAAAGTACTTTACGTTGTCTGGTCTGAACACGGATCTCGGATTGCTCGACAATGGTCAGCCTCCTCGGGGAACTCGTTTTGCGTGGTTGTTGACACTGCGCTGATAGGTATTACGTGGGCCTTCACTATTGCCATCATCGTTCTTTCGTTCTCTGGCAAGTTTGGTGGATGCACGATTGCGTCCAGGGTGGCTGGTTATGGCTGGCGTGACTCAAGCACGATCGGTGCGCTGATGAGCTGTAAAGGGTAGGCCATCAAGTATTTCTGCATCTAAGTTTTTGCTCATCTCTTTGGTTAGTTTGGTCGAGCTTATCGTGCTGAACGTGGGGCTTCAGGCAGGTATTCTTTCGCAGAGGGTCTTCACTATGTTTGTCCTCGAGGCACTCACTCTGACATTCATCACCACCCCCCTCGTGACCGCACTCTACCCGCCCGAACGCCGGGCTCGGGAGGATGCGACTGTACCACCCGTGAAAGGCGATGAGCGTGGACAGAGTGATGAGAAAGCGTCGATCATCACCGAAGAGCAACCTTGGCGACACCGGTTCACGGTCGTCCTCGACAAACTGGATCACATTCCGGGTGCGATGGCGCTTACACAACTCGTCCTTCCGCCACGCAGTATCCCGTCTGACGCCACGTCCACCACTACGACAGCCAACATGATGGACAAGCTGAAGATCCCCGAGCTCAGCGTTGAAGCACTACAACTCATCGAGCTCTCCGATCGGACGTCTGCCATGATGAAATCGTCGGCTGCCGACAGTTTGATCCATACGGACCCTGTACTTGGTATATTCCGGATGTTTGGCGAGCTGAACGAGTTGGCTGTGACGACGTCGCTGTCGGTCGTGCCATATGACGATTTCGCGCGTAGCGTTGCAGAGCACGCGCAGAGACATGCGTCCCACTTCATCCTACTCCCGTGGTTGCCACCCACGGTCGTTGATGCGCCAGACACAGCCGCGGGTAATAGTACCACGCCAAAAATCTCCAAGGGCGACCACAACCCGTTCGACGCCCTGTTTGGCAGCGTCTCGGGGAGCAAGACGGATAAATCTCCCTCGGTGACTCATTCCCAATTCGTACGCGGAGTGTTTGCACAGAGCAAGACGGACGTGGCGTTGTTCATCGATACAGGGGATCGATCGGGGGTCCGCGCCAGGGGTCCTATGCATCTCTTTTTGCCGTTCTTTGGGGGACCGGACGATCGGCTAGCGCTCGAGTTTGTTGTGCAGCTTTGTTTAAATCCGAAAATCACGGCAACGGTGGTGAGGATGGTGAAGCGCGAGGGGGAGACAGATACGGGTGGGCGTCTTGGAGAGGACTTGGAACCACAGTCGGTGGTGCATCTCGAGGACAAAGTAGATCCAAGCGAGCCGAGGGAGCTTACCTCGCACGGTGACGTGTCTACAGTGACAACGGTACGTGTCATGGGGTGCCATGCATGACCTGGAATTTTCGTTCAGCGGATCAACGACTGACACCTTTCTTTCTTTCTTAGAGGATTGGGACCCCGGATATGATCCACGGTCGACCAACGACTCCGATACGTCTCCAATCTGAAACGGCCGACGACATTGCCTGGTGCAAATACGCCACCCCTACCCCTACCTCTACCTCTACCTCGGTCTCGCCCGACACCAAGACCAAGATCAACACCGATGGCACCACCGCCCTCCGTGACGTCCTCTCACGGATCCACTTTTCCGACACCCACACCCCGGTGCCGATCCACGCTGCCATCCGGCACGCACGTGCCCTCCGGGAGACCTCGCCACGACTCCTGATCGTTGCTGGCCGGTCGAGACGGCTCGCGAGGGAGAGCCATCACGCGGAG
Source organism: Boletus bicolor (assembly GCA_003316205.1). Classification (NCBI taxonomy): domain Eukaryota; kingdom Fungi; phylum Basidiomycota; class Agaricomycetes; order Boletales; family Boletaceae; genus Boletus; species Boletus bicolor. Next base: position 28,595 of record QFEM01005107.1, read on the forward strand.
ATGAAGCGGGTGGTCGAGACCTATTGTCGGCCTGGAGTTGGTGTGGAGGTCATGCGGAGGACGATTGGGGATGTTGGGGCCGCAATGGTGTCGGCTGGATCTGCGAGTGGGGTGGTAGTGGTTCAGGCTTGTTAGCGTGGTTCTCAGGCTCGATTAGGTGTGCCTGGGATTGGGAGGGCGGGAAGTCACCGGCAACGGCAATACACACGGACCGCAGTAAATAGGAGTACTTACATAGCATACAGATCCCTAATGACGTGGCATGTTCTCGGTGGCTAAAAACATAGCTTATTGCGCCATCTCGAAGACTTGAAGATTAGATTACAGTGTGATTAAGCCAAATGTGCCTGTGACGTTGCATCACGAGGCTCCAGGATTTCTTATAATGCCTTATTCTTTGCCTACTCGTTATGAGACTATGTGAACTGGGTGATGAGACTAGCTTCAGCGTTATGGGTGAAGGCGCGTAGCGCCTCCCGGTCGCAGTCAGTCCTGGGGCCCGGGCGTCAGCTGCGTTCCCATCATCTTAGGAGAACCCAACGCTACGAAGCGCAGCTCGGGACCCTTATGCTAGGAGGGTGGTACTCACTCGTGATGTGGTTAGTGCACCGGAGGCATGGTGATGTGCATGAATTCCATTGCCGTCTCTGGAGGCATGGCTTGCATGTACGGAGCTAAGATTTGATTATGGTCTCATAAATATAGCTGGAAGGCATTGCTCGCCCATCTCCCTTTGACCTTCATGATGTCGAAAGGAACCCCGCGTAAAAGGTATTCGAGGGTAGCCCCAATTCGTATTCCATGTCCGTGAATACGATTGAAACCTGCAGTCTTGGCAGCCTTGTTGAGACGTGCGATGAATGCTTGCCTCGTTAGAGGACGATGGCCGTTCCCTTTCCGGTATGCAAATAGAGGACCGTTAAGCGGTGGGTTGTTGATGGCTAGGTGGCGCTCGAAAGCGTCCTGTGGGTCTGAGGGCCCTTGTTGTTTGGCCCAATGTACCTCTTCTCCCGTTGGGCTAGATTTGGTGCGGGGGAGTTTGAATACCTTGGTGTGAAGGCCGTTTCGGTCAATGTCGTCTCTAACTGAAGCGAGTGTGATGTGCGAGTGGGGATCGAACGCGTCTATGCGCCGTGTGGTGAACTCGCCCACTCGCGTGGCTGTGTAAAATGTAGTGGTCAGGCAAGCGTAGAAGGCGACGTCGAAAGGGTCGTCGAGTTTGAGGGCTTCGTGGAAGGTGGATATCATCTGCACAGTCACTGGTTGACGTTTATCTTGCTTGGATGTGGATGGTGCGAGTTTGGTGGCTCCTTTCAGCATCATGCTAATTTGGTCCTCATAAAGTGACCACGGAAGACCATAGAGGGTGTGCCACGCCCTTACCCCGTAGATGTAATTGTGTATTGCTTTGCCCGAGTAGGAGCCTG
>QFEM01005119.1:0-15367 GCA_003316205.1 Boletus bicolor
CAACCATTCCTCCTTCTCCTCTAGGCCGTCTTCGGAGCAGCGCCCAATTTCGCTCAAACTCGTCTCTTCCGTCCCCGCTCCGCCTCTCGTTTCTCTCACCCCCGTCGTCTTCGAAGCTCCGTCGTTCGGCCACGATCCCGACCGCTCGCCCTCTCGTGGCGCTCACATTTCCCCATTTTACGAGGTTCCAGATGGCGGCGCAATTGGAACGTCTATCCCTGGGTTCCCAATCCAAGATGATGCTCGCAGCATACGCACTTCTGCTTCTCTCAACAAGTCTGCTTCTGTCTCAAAGGTGATTCGCAGAATACGCGGAGAAGGCATGTCGAAGATCAACCACCCCTTGATTCTCGCTGATCACATTCAATAGGCTTGTCCCGCGATTATTGGATGGACGACGAGAACGCAAAGGAATGTTATGATTGCAAGAGTGTCTTCACAGCCTGGCGAAGAAAGCATCATTGTCGGATATGTGGCAAGCCCCAATGTCACTCTTATATTATTTTTCTTCTGAGCCTCTCCAGGTCAAATATTCTGTTCCCGCTGTGCCTCCAACATCATCAAAGGTTCCCGCTTCGGTCACGATGGCATGGTGCGAGTATGCAACCTTTGCCTCGACAAACTCGCCAAGGTAGACGAAGATGAAGACGATGACCATCGTTCTGTCGTCTCGTCAACCGCATCACCTTTCCCCGCCCACCAATTCGGCTCAGACACCTTTACCCTCGGTTTAGGCCATCATCCTCAATCCCCCTTCGCAGCGTCGCAGCTGTTTGGGCGTACAGATGAACCCTTCAATTTATACTCTATCGCGGAAACAAAACGCTTCGCCTCTTCGTTCGAGGACTCCACATCCAATTCCCCTCTGGAATGGGAGCCTGTTCGCGACTCCACCGCACCCTTCCGCAGAAACCTCACAGAAGATGAGAAGGACCCCGCAGCGCTTGGCCAGCAGCAGAACCAAGCCTACACACCGCCTGCTACTGCCCCTCGTTCTAAGACCCCTGTCGATTTTCCGGTTACCGTCCCGGTCAATGTCGACAGGTCTGCAATGAGCACCATTCAGTTTCCTTTGAGCTCCCCTGAGCATTTTCCCGGGCCGGACAGCCCCGTGACATATGGAGCGATGAGGTCCAGATTTAACAGTTTCGGGGATTTTGATGGCACGACCCCTTTCATCAGAAGCAGGGTGCAGAGTCGCCTGGACAACTTCCCAGCTGTCGAGGGGTGGCGAACAAGACGCGATTCTACAGCGTAAGTTCACTTTTCAACATTCTTGAGCTCTCCGCTAAGATATCCTTGACTCTTAGATATGCTCAGGAACTCAACCTCATTTCTATGTTCCATCTCCGCATTATGTTGCGTCAAATGCTCACCACTGAAAACATTCCCAGTGTCAAAGAATGGGAGGAAAGCTTACTTAAAATCTCCCTTCGCATTGCCCGCGAGCTCACTTTCACTGCCGTTCCCTACCACCAAGGCGAGGATATGGATGTCCGCCGATACGTTAAGATTAAGAAGATCCCAGGTGGGACTCCCTCGGATTCGGAATACGTCGACGGTGCTGTTATCACGAAGAACGTGGCGCACAAACAAATGCTGAGGTCGCAACGTAACCCGCGCGTTATGCTTGTCACTTTCCCTCTCGAATTTCATCGCGTCGAGGGTCAATACGTACACTTTGGCCAAATCCTTCGCCAAGAGAAAGAGTACCTCGGAAACCTGGTTAGCAGAATCGCGGCGCTAAGACCTCACGTTGTCATGGTCGAGAAGAGCGTATCGAGAATTGCATTAGAGGCGCTTGCTCAGCACAACATTGCCGTCGCTCGCGCTGTGAAACCTTCTGCCATCTCATTCATAGCTCGCATGACACAGGGAGACGTATTCTCTTCCATGGACAAACTCGCTCTTGAGCCGCGTTTAGGTCATTGTGGGCGCTTCCGCGTTCAAACATTCGATCACCCTCTTATCCCAGGACGACGCAAAACCTACATGCGTTTCGAGGGCTGCAACCGTGACATGGGCTGCACAATCATCCTGAGGGGTGGGGATTTTGAGACGCTGAGAAGGGTGAAAAAAGTCACGAGGTTTTTAACTTTCATCGTCAGAAACTTGAAATTGGAGACGCATCTTTGGAAAGACTCGGTAATCACACTACCTTCCTTACCTCTCGAAGCCGTTCCCGCGGTCATGACGAAACAGGGACAGCTAGTTGATGGTGCCAATGGGAATGGAACTGGGATCGGAGCGGAGGCATTGGTACCCGCGTCGGTGTCGTTAGTTCAGTTGGCGATCCCTACGGGCAAGGAGAAGGCGAAACCAGATGTGTTGGCGATTGAGGACACAGCGGAGGAAGATCTCCCTGATGTGGATGCGGAACGACTCAGGCTCTCGAAACGTATTCACCAATCCATCGAGCCTTATTACAAGACCTTCATTTCTGTTTCCGCCACGCTACGATTTCCACCTCCTCAGCCTGTACTGCGCATGAAGGAGCTGGATGAGGAGCTTACGCGAGTTCAGCATGCGTGGGAGGACGACCTCGTGCGACGGGAGGAGAAGGGAGATATTGAAAAGCTCAAGGTCATTGACAAAGCAGCGTCTCGCACACCAACGCCTGAGGGGAAAGCAGTGGATATCCCGTCAAGCAACAGTACCCATGACACAGAAGACGTCAAAGCACAGATCGAAGCTCTCGTCCTTCCCCCTCGCACGCCTTCGCCTGAAGCTGATAAACATCTTCAGGTTGAAGATCCAAAAGGTTATTTCGATCCTCAACCCCATACTTCCGGCGTTATTTTACCTGGGTCCCCCTTCGTTGTCTCCCCTCACCCCATCAACATGGCTGGCCCACTGGATGTCGAACCCGTACCTCTAAAAACTACGACAGACATTACTCTGGAATCTCAGCTCAGCATCGTCAAATATCGTTACGAAGAGCAACGTCGAATCTGGGAGTGGTATTTGCGCAAGAACGCAGATGATTTCGTCGTCGAGAAATACCAATGCATTGTTCTATGGCGGTACACGGTTCCTATCGAAGAATTTGGAATCCGACGTGCCTGCTTCGCCCCTGGCTTGCACTACATCACGTTTTACGGCGAAAACGATTGCACGCTCGGACAGTTCATTGAAAAAGCTGTGAACGATACGCTAGTGCAATTCCTTGACCCCAAAGCAGTGTGCGCAGGGAAAGGATGCAACCAACCTCTCGCAAGGCATTGTCAAGTGTTCGTACACAATGACACCAGGCTAGCTGTAGCTGTCGAACAATGGGACGGACAAATCAAAGCGAGGAACATTTATCTTGCCCCGGATATGATCACTACTTGGAGCGCATGTCGGGTCTGCGGGTTGGCCACACCATTTATACCCATCTCTGAGGAGATGCAACGATATTCGTTTGCCAAGTTCCTCGAACTTCACTTTTATCCTGCAGACGTCCAGCTCGTACAAGGTGCTGGGTGTCAACACAATATTTACCAGCACCACATTAGGTATTTCGCTACAAGGGGGATGACTGTGCGGTTCCAAGCGGATCCTGTGACGCTACACGAGATCGTTTACCCTGCGATGCGCATCCGTATACGCCCCGAAATCCAGCTCGAGCTGAAGAATGCTGACTTTGAGAGGCTGCATAGGCGGAATACAGCATGGTATACCGCGCTCGTTGACGACCTCAAGCTCATCAGCATCGACGCCGCTACCGGGGAAGAAGAACACGACGCGAAGCTCACGGCAGACATCAACAACCTCATCTCGCGTGCGGAGGCGGAGCGACAGGAGATCACCCAGCTTATCAATAAGGTCTATCAGGAGTCCTCACCCATGGACACGCTTGCTCTCAACCAAGTCCGTTCATTCAGACAAGACCGCATCGTCGCTTGGCAGGCGGACTTTGACAAGCTTCCCAAGCCGCGGAATGTTGAAAAGAGTGGGCGCCGAATGTCTGCGTTCAACTCCATGCGGGTGATGTGGCCGAAACGGTACGACCTTTCGAGTCCATTCGGCGAATCGCATATGCCTTCCACAAGTGTTTCGGAAGCGGAGGAAGGGGGACCGAGTGGGAGACGGGTCACGAGCGATTCATTACCCTCGAGTGCATCAGAGGCGTCGGACGCAGAGTTGGCGACGCGTTCGGAGAAACCTCTGGAGAAGGTGGCCCCGTTGAGAAGTGACGAGGCACCTAGCCTACCACCCGTGGATCTCACGTCTCCAGCTAAAGGGTCGGATCCGGATAGTGACTCGACTATCGGAGCCTCAAAAGAGATGCCGGTGTTATCCCAAGCTCGCCACGGTAAGCAGGTAGGTCTAGAAGTCTCAGTTTCTCGTGACTAGCGATTGATCAGGTTACAGGCACAACAGGCTGAACAAAGCGAACCCGAAGCGGACCGTCCCCCTCCACGTGTCTCTCGCCTCCCTCGCAGCACATCGCAGTACCCCACTGTCGCAGAACTTGTTGCGCGCTACCAAGACTTTATCCCTGCTACTGGTGTCGAAGAACTCGCCAGGATTGCACTTGCCCCTCCTCCTGTTTCTGAGAGTGAGCAGGAAGATTTCACTACGACTTTGTCGAGCGTGAATGCGTCAAAGCCAGCTCTGCCACGCAATGCCATTCGCGGGAGGCACAGACGCGAACTTACTAAAAAACCTTCTACGTCTGACTTCGAATCTGGGTATGCCGCGAATGCAGCACCGAGGTTTAGGAGGTCATTTGGAGGTCAAGGACAATATACGGCCAGAATACCGGGAGGATCATCCGTTGATTCTCTAGGTCCCTCCAGGAGGACATCCCCAGACAAGAGAGGGTCGAGAATGGTTGGTGAACCCTCGTCTCCACCACCCAATGGGAAATTGCTACCTCCACCCCAAGGACGGACACTGAGGGGGAAAACATCCTCCAGAGGGTTGGGTAGGGATGTGCCCCAACAACGAGCTACGTCCAGTGGCGCGTCCAAGCCAACGTTCAGGCGGCCTCAGGGAGCCGGGACAAAGGTTTCACACATTGCGAGACATTTTGAACGTATCAATCGGGAGAATGAGAGGGCTAATCGACGATATGCTGTCATCCGTGGACGCAAAGTACGCCCGGTGGCGTCTTCTCGTGCGACAGTAGAAGTGCTGGAAAGCATTAAAGATGCGATCAAAGACGAATCCGACATATCTGACAGTTCGAGTGAGGCTGACGATGAAGGCGGCGACGAGGACGAAGGATGCAAGCCCACTCATAAAACCACCGAGTCCTCTCCTGAACAGTCCACGACTCTGCCTGTCGTCACAGCTCAAAAGGATCCAGTCACGTCTGTAGATCCACTCCCCGCCCAGGCAACGGGAGCGCCGGCTGCTTCTACATCCACTCCCCCTTTCTCTCCTCCTGCTGCAGAACGGTCTTTTCCACCATCCCCATTCTTAAGCTCTCCCCCCTCGGGGTCAAACCCGCCGCTGACTCCACCGACACTTTTGCTTGAAGATCTTCCAGGACGCAATTCAATCTTTAGGCAGGCACTCTCTGGACTGTGGCCGCCACAACTCCCCCCGAAGCGCGTAGAATTTGACAGCGAGGACCCATTGAACGATCCAGAGCACATATTCAGAGATTCTTCAATGGTCGTTAGGACCGATGAACCCACGTCAATCATTGCTCTTGCGCTCAAGTAGGTTTGTCGTATCTTCCCTTCCCGCCAACGCGCTAACTGCGGGAATTTTAAGCTCGCCACACTACCGCGATATGCTCACGAAATCTCGTGCTGAGAAGCGGACATCCCGTGAACCAAAAGTTACTGAAGGTGGTGAAGCATTTATGCCGGACGATCGATCTGTGTCGGAGTGCTCGTCAACGTGGGGAGTCGTCAATGTGGATACCTCAGACACTGTCAATCTCACGGACGAGCTCAAGTCTCCATCTACGAAGATGTCTTGGATTGTTTGTGAGTGTTACTACTTCGTTGCGACACGGAGCTGACTGTACACGTCTTGGGCAGCGTTTGAGAGTGGTGGGCTGACGATCAGCTGTACTATATTATATCCTGAGCAGTTTGATGCATTACGGAGGACGTATGATTGTGAAACGAGCATCGTAGAGTCCTTGTCGCGGTGCGTCAAGTGGGACGCTAACGGGGGCAAGTCTGGGTCCGCATTCTTGAAGACTCGAGGTTTGTGTCGAATCACTTTGTATGCTTAGGATGTTGGACTAACCTTGGCTGCCAGATGACCGGTTCATTGCGAAAGAACTTTCGCGTGCGGAGTTGCAAACAATGGAAACTTTTGCTCCTGCGTACTTTGATTATATGGCATCTGCTGTCAGCGGAAACGTGTGTCATCTACTGGCCTGTTTGCGAGAAAAGGATTGCTTAATTTTATGGTTAGCGCCCAACGTTACTCGCCAAAGTCTTCGGCTGCTATAAGCTGACGTTCAAGAAGTTCAAAGACAAGGGGACGGGCAAGGCTAAAGTGACCCACATGAATTTGCTTGTCATGGAGAACCTGTTTTACAACCGTCGATTTACCAAGGTATAAAGAAATTCTTGTCTTGCGAACTTTTCAGGGTTGATTGTACTCCTTTGACAGATCTATGATCTCAAAGGCTCTACTAGGAACCGGCATGTACAATCCACGGGAAGGGAGAACGAGGTTTTGTTGGATGAGAACCTTGTTGAAAGTGAGCGATAGGTTGTCTCTCTAGCGAAGCTTTTTGACCCTTTGCAAAGCTGCCTACCTCTCACCTTTCTATCTCAAAGAACACTCCAAGAGAATTTTGCGTGGCGCGTTGTACAATGACAGCAAGTTCCTATCGGACATTAACGTCATGGACTACTCACTCGTTGTTGGTGTTGATAACGAGACACATGAGCTTGTGGTCGGGATCGTCGGTACGTCTACTCCTCTGGCTGAACTTTCATCTCGCTTTTATCATTGAAGACGTGCTCATGAGAGGATGCTCCATTAGACTATATCCGCACCTACACGTGGGACAAGAAGCTTGAGAGTTGGGTGAAAGAGTCTGCATTCCTCGGTGGAGGTGGAAAGGGCGAGCCCACCATAGTTGGGCCGAAACAATACAGGCAACGTTTTATCAGTGCGATGGAGAGGTACTTCCCGTTGGTGAGTTTTTCGTGGGCTGGCTAGATGTTGTAATGTCATGCTGATGCTGTGTGGTGACAGGTCCCAGATCGCTGGATGAAACAGAAGGACACTCCCGAAGAAGACTCGAACAGTCTAGCTGATCTTTGGCCTGATTGGTGATAGCTCAGCGACCTCTGGTGCCAAATGTTTCGTTTGTGTTGATTCGCATTTTGATCTTGAAGATCACCGTGATCCCATCTACGTCGCATGTTTCTACATTCTCATTCCTGTTTCGTTGCATCCTACACGACATACCCCATGCATGACCGGTAGCATACTCTGTTGTAATCCATGTCTTACCATCGCAAAGCATCCTTTCTAAGATTTGACTACTGGTACCCAGCCTTGTGGCGTATCCTAATTGACACACCAACTTACTCTCTTGAGCGTCGTTCGTGCCACTCTCATTGTTCGACTTTTGAGTCACGACTACAATGGACGACGATGATGCCGAGTATATGCAAGGCAGCGAAGACGAGGTACTGTACTTCCTTTCGTTCGTGGACTCGTCGTGATCGAATGACTGCTGTGACTGCACTGACGCTTCTATCAACATGAACGACAGGATTATGGCTTCGACTATTCCGATAACGACGAAGCCAGCGAGACTGGGAGCGCAGATGTCGAGAACATGTACTATACCGCGAAATGTGTGTTTGACTCCTCGCCCCCTCTTCTCATGCTTCCCCTTTGCTCAACTGGCTGGTCTATTTATGGGACGTGATGCAAAAAAACAGCCAAGAAAGAGGACGACCCTGAGCAAGCGCTGAGGGAGTTCAAAGCCATCGTCGATCAAGAAACAGAGAAAGGCGACTGGTGAAGCCCGCTCTCGTTTCATCCCCCTCCCCCTATTCGCACTGACATTGACTACGTCAAGGGGCTTCAAGGCCCTCAAGCAGTCCACAAAACTACTCTTCCTGACCCTCCACCGCCCTCCCGATGCGCTGGCAACTTACACTCAGCTTCTCACATACACGAAATCTGCTGTCACCCGGAACTACTCTGAGAAGACGATCAACGGGATCTTGGATTATGTGGGTGGTGGCAAGGGAGGGGTCGTGGAGGTGGACGTCCTTGAACGATTCTATGCTGTGACGAATGAGGCCTTGGAAGAAGCCAAGAACGAGGTAAGACTGAAGCTGCTGTTGGTGCGGATCCCGGGACGTGCTGTGCATGCCGGGTTAAGGGGCGAGGTGCTGACCATGACAACATGCAGAGGCTATCGGTGAAGACAAATCTGAAACTCGCCAAGCTTTGGTTGGACAGAAAAGAGTATGGTCGACTCCAGAAGGTGCGCATATCGTCCGTTTTCAAGTCATTCACCTTCGAGGAACACAAAAACGCTCAGATTATTCGTGAACTGCATGCTACGACGAGAGCTGCGATGGATAGCGAGGATCAATCACAACGGGGAACTCAGCTCCTGGAGATCTACGCGCTCGAGATCCAGATGCACAATGAAATGCGAAACGTCAAGAAACTCAAGGTATTTTTTTGCATACCCACCTTTTCAGTGTCGTGAATAACCCTCGTCCCATGAACGTAAACTAGGAAATTTACAACGCCTCGAACAATGTCCGCTCCGCGATCCCACACCCACGTATCATGGGGGTCATCAAAGAATGCGGCGGCAAGATGTGGATGGGCGAACGCCAATGGTCACTCGCTTCCTCTGACTTCTTCGAGTCTTTCCGGAATTATGACGAGGCTGGATCCCCGCAGCGTATTCAAGTGCTAAAGTACCTGGTGCTTGCCAATATGCTGACAGGGAGTGAGGTGAATCCGTTTGATTCGCAAGAGACGAAACCATACAAGTCAGACCCACAAATCAAAGCAATGACAGATTTGGTGGACGCTTATCAAAGGAGGGAAGTACATTTGGCCGAGAAGATTTTGAAAGGTTAGTTGGAGACGGGAGACAATAACTTCGCGCTAAGGAGTGCCGCACAGACAATCGATCAACGATAATGGACGACACATTTATTAGATCGTTTATCGGTGAACTCTTGAGAAGTCTACGCACATCATACCTCATTGATCTCATTAAGCCATACACGCGTCTCGAGCTTTCGTTCCTCGCCAAGGTGAGTTGGGTTCGTGCGAAGCTAAGTTGGTGACAAACACAGCTACACAGCAACTCAACGTCGAGATTGCGGAGGTAGAAGAGCTCCTGATAGGGCTCATTCTGGAAGGAAAAGTTGATGGTCGGATAGACCAGGTTGGCATGAGATTAGAGCTGGATCGCGCGTACGTTTTTCCATCTCGTCCAGCGCCAGATGCTTAGCCACCTATAGTCAAGCACTCGAGAAAAAGCGATACGCTGCACTTCACTCGTGGACGAAAGCACTAGAAGGAGTACACGCTGCCGTGGTTGCGAAGACAGCAGGGCGGGGTGCCTCGGACACCTTTATGAGCATCCCTTCCGAAAGGATGACTGATTTTAGGGACATCGGACTCTAAATGGTTTGTAGAGCATTAAATTTTAACTATGCCGACTTCACCGCGTATTAATGAGTGATCCATGAGCGTATTCAAGAGAGTATCAGAACGATTAATTCTGGGTACGGAACATCAGCTTTACGTCTAGTAGGCTAGAAGCGCACTGACCTATAGCGGGCGATTGAATGGTTTCCAATCGTGCGGCCAGCCCTGTTTTGATGGGGTGTCTGTTGGGACCTTGAGCTCGCGAGGGACCAGGCCTCTGACTCTCGACTCGATGGCCCTCTTCTCGGCGTTAGAACAAATTTTGAGCATCTCTATCTCGGCAACACTCCTCGCTCTTGGATCCTCTCTTCTGTTCGCCTCCTTGAATAATGCTGGATCAATTTCCTCGAGCTCCTGCATCGCCCTCCTCATACATTCGAACTTGCGCTGCAGTTCCTCGTCACGTTTTTTACGCAGATGACGTTGGTAAAGTTTCCAGGCCCTCTCAATCGTCTTGTGAGCCTGTACTGAGGGAATGGCGCGTTGAAGCGCGAGAGCTACGTCTGGACGCCATGTGCCGGTGGGGGAAGGACCGGTGCGTACATTGGGAGGGTAGAGCATGCGACGGATAACTTCGCGTTGGGTGCTGGCCGGGTCTGTGACCTGCGCGTTTGTCGCTGCATGGCGCACCGAAATTTGCGAGGCTCGCAGTGGGAAAGGACGAACGCACTTGAGGAGTGACATTGGGCGGTCCTTTAACACTTTGGACTGTCTTCAAAAATGTGTCGGGCCTCAATTCTCACGGCGTATTACCGCAAAGCTTGAGCTTGTTCTACTCAATGTCGTCCGGTCTTGGTTTGCTCTGTCGGCGATGCACGCTCCCATTCGTCAGTCCAGTGAGTACCTGCCAGATGTTCGAGGTCGTTTTGAGTTTTAAGAGTCGGCGCATGCCTGACAGTTGACCTCCCTGTCGGGCTTAAATGGGACATCGTCCCAGCTCGCAGCCAACCGTGATTTTTCTTCGTCACCCATCGTACTAGCTAAACGAGTCGAGAAGAAGAAGGCCCCCTCAAAGCATCAGCTTGCTCTTATAGCCAAAAGAAAGGCGGCCAAGCGCGGTAAAGATGCATACGCGAACGAGAAGATGACCCTCGCCGACGCTATCTCTGTCCTTCGCGTAGGTTTTCTATCGTTACACGCTCGATGTCGCTCACTCTCTGTGTTCTGACACGTCAGGCAGTAGAGGTTGCACGACCCGACTCGACGTATGAGTTGGTGATCCGGACCGCTATGTCACGTGGTGCACCTATACCTACTGGTCGTATCAACCTTCCTCGAGAGGCCAAGCCAAAGAAGGAGTACCGTATCCTCGTTTTTGCGGATGGCCGGCAAGCAGACGAAGCCAAGAAGGCAGGTGCCCATGTCGTTGGTGGGCTAGAACTAGTTGATGCCGTCCGTTCTGTTGTCTCGTCTCTCCTTCCGTTGCTGAGGATGAACTACAGGTCGCAGAAGGCAAACACAACAACTGCACGACCATCCTTTGCACACCATCCCTCATCCGTAGCATTAGTAGCAAACTGGGTCGTATCCTTGGTCCTCGTGGTCTCATGCCATCTGAGAGACGAGGAACAGTTACGGAAGATATTGAGGGGTATATTCAAAAGCTGCAGGGAACAACTGAGTGGAGAGGTGACAAGACAGGAACTATAAGGATGCCCATCGGAAAAGTGGGTTTACGAGAGCTTGTTATTTATTCCTGCTCTCCTGGCCATTATTTCCGGTTACTGGTGCTGATTTCCGTCCAAATCCCTAGCTGCATTTCCCCGCCGAGGATGTGGTGAGGAATGTCAAACAGTTCGTCCTTAACGTGAAACGCGCCACGGGAAACCTCAAGGATGCTGTTGCAGAGGCAGAGGCCAAGGCTCAGAAGGGCAAGAATAGCAGCAAGAGTGTTAAGCCCGGTGCGTGCCTCGTGTGTGGAAATTTCCCCCTTCTTCGTAAATCCGTTGTCTCACCATCTCTTCATCCTGGTTCTCTTGCATTGTGACCTCCCCGTCTACATCCATTTCCGAGTTGTTCGGTGTTACGGTATTGGTCCCTTGATTCAACATTTCTCTCCGACTGGATCTCTTTCTCCCATTCACTGATCCCTTCTTTTTCTTTTTCTGATCAACCGGTCTACTTGAGTATCATTTTTGCAATTTTCCCTTTTTTACTCATGGCCGCTTCCATTCCGTCCCCGATCGACGACACCGCCATTCCTTGTCTCCATATCTGAGCAAGCTATAATTGACTGACGGATATTTTCCCCTTCAGTGAATGCGATCACTCGGATACTTCTCAGCTCAACCCAAGCGCCCGGCATTCAGATAAAGGATCTTTGATGGATGACCGGACATGGCGGAGTGGCGTTGGATGACGCTCGTACAGCTTGGTGCGAGCGTTGGATTTGGTAACGGCGATCAGATGTGAACGTTGCGAACAATGAAAATGAAAACTTCTGTCGACGCCAGCTTTCTTTGATCTGTCATCCTACAGTTACTCCACCCACTCGCATCTCGACTGTTTTAGCAAAGATGTTCGGGGGCAGAGCACTTCCGATGAAACGGTTAGACAACACACATATCGAATATAGTGGGATATCTATCCAGTGAGCAACGTGTGAGTGTATGCTTGTGATAGGCTTGTGGCAAGTGGAAATCTGCTAGAGCAAAGGAAAGGGGGGAAAGCTGGGATAGGATAAACGAGTTCGAAAGCCAGCATGTTCGAAGTTGTGACATGTAGTTCAGTAATGCTAAACGTTCCCTGCCTCAGGATCAACGAGCCGCAAAACTTCGTCGTTCCCGAAGGCCAAATCCTTCCTAGAAGCTTTCCATCTCGCCTTCTGCTCCCTCCGAAGCGTATCATCAAGCGTAGCATAACTTCTCTCGTGTGTCCTATTTTTCTTGTCTCGTCCCTTTGATCGTTTGCCTATGTCTGATCCCTTCGCATCCTGAATGCTTTGTTGCTTCGAGGTAGTTCCTTCTTCGTCGGTAGGTTGGAAACGTTCAATGGGTTTATTCTTAGACGGATGGGGAAAGATATCTCCCCACGAAGATTTGCGGGCATCGTAAAATGCTTGTTTACCTTGCGATTTTGGAATCGTAAGTCGCATTATTTTTCCTATTGAAACAAAAACATGAATATTAGCTCATCACTTTCATTTTGAGAAATGATGAGATTTGATAGACGGGAAGAGTGGTGGGAATAGGGACAGGGGGCGAACCTTCACGCGTACATGCATCAATAATGATATGTCCGCTCTTCTTGAGCGGTGGGAACACGAGACGCGGCCATCCGTATGCCTCGCTCCTTAGAGCATTCTCGAGGTTTGACGGTGACTCAAGCTCTTCGGGCGCACTCTCGGGTTTCGCTTCGGCTTCTGTCCACTGGGGAAATTCTGATGTGGAAGCGAGTAATTGGACAGACGCTGGTGGCGTTGATGTTGATGCTGGTGACGAGGGGACTCGTGCCTGCGTTCGCACCATGGTTTCGTCGGACGAACGCACATCAACACGAGGCGACATGAAGGGCGCAGCGTCTGCGCTCGCCGCCCGCCCAGGCACCTCCACAGCGCCAGCACCAACGCCGTCATCCACAGGCACATGAGCTAGTGCTTGGGCTTGATCCGCGGGGACGGAATTGACGTCGATGGATGGCGGTGACTGGGCATGCGCCGACGCGGACCGCGCAGCTGACACCGACGATGACGGTGATTGCGGGTCGATACTGGTACGATCATGGCTATGTTCACGGGCACGTTGCAACTCCCTCAGCACACCTGTCCCCGCCTTCGCTCGCTCTATCGCTTCCCTCTCCACTCCTCCTATTCTTCCCACCAGTCGTGCCTTTGCACCTAAAATCGTGCTATCAGGTCTTGGTCCTCGCCGAATAACAACGTATGAGTAGCCGATATCCTCGTGCCCTTGCTTTGCATGTTTCGTGCGCCGAACAAACGTGGGGCGCTGCAGGCGTTGTGAAAAGCCGCAGACAAGACCCAGAGGGCCAGAATGTTGAAGGGGACAGGGGCGATCATGTGGGCACTAGATCATGAAAGACGGGTTAATGTGGAAACGACATCACATTTTTCAAATGCGGGGAAATGGATAGAAAAATGAGGCAAAAAAGTAAAGAAGAGAGAGAGAGAAAGGTCATTCCACGGCATGTTCACATTATGGTCTGCGACTTACCGGTGCGACAACATGTGAACCCCGAAAATATTGACTCATCATTTCGGGGGCTTCAGTCTCTTTGCGACCCAAGTCGAGTAAAAGATAGCGGGCCTCCGCAATATTTTGGAAGCCAGTAGGCGAGTTGTGGTCGATGAGGATCTACCTACGATCAATTCGCTAGTTGTTGTGGGAAATATGGAACATACGATCGTTTGTGCACCACTGTCCCACATTTCCTTCACCATATTTTTCCTGGCGAGAGGAGAGGGTTGTGAAGACAGCATGAATGCTGAGAGGGCAACAGTAGAATGTCCCTTGGCAGGATCTACGCGGTATTCTTCATGGAAGGACTTTCTCCACGCGGCGCTTAATGCACCAAGCTCGGTTTCTGCGCAATGACTTCAGCAACCTTGAATGATATGGGTGAAGTTCCGAGCATTTACTCTGCAGAAGTTGCTTGGCTATCGACACGAGACCTTCGCGCTGGTCCAGGCCAAGGTACGTGACAACGGTGGAATTGGCTAACAGTGGTCCCTCTCCTGGGGTTGTGGATGGTTTTTGAAACACGTTCAACGTTGCCCTACAGAATCCTGATGAACAGTCCAATATCCACTAGCGGCAGACCCTACCAGAGTCCGCTTCCGGTGGCAGAACCCCAATCAATGACCCTATCCACGTTCCATAATGCTCCTAATCTGTGCTTCACGTGCCGCACCACCGCATATATGGCAGAATAATGCGCGGGGAGGATAACAGACGCAAATGCAGTTCCATCGCGCGCAGAGTGCTGATAACGTTGTCGACGGTTTTTGTATCCCACATTGTAAGCTGTGGACCAATTTTCTCCTGAGCTATCCTGTTCCGCAAACAAACGTTTTGCATCACTATGGAGCAGCGTCTTGTTTGTACCTATACACGATCACTGGATTCGAATACGAGAGTGACAATAAAAGCATACCTTCGATGAGCGCAGTGACCGAGCGCTGAAGTTCTGGGGGCAGAACTACAGTGCCGATTCCATCGCTGCCGAACCGAGCTGCAGGCGACTTACGGTCCTTCCTGTGTCGTGCGGGTTCTTCAATCGGGAAGTCTTCGTGGTCCATGTCATAGTATTCTATTTCGCCCTCATTGTTTTCAAGTGCTTCTAGCTCTCGCGCAGATATTGAGGTTGGCTCTTCTGTTCCTTTGTGCTTGGGCATCAAAGATATATCAACATCGTGAAGCAACGACTTTAAACTTGGGTCCAGTGTTAGTGATGGTTTTGGTTGAGGAGCGACATGTGCGCCCGCCGAGGAAAACGAAAGTTTTGAACGCGCCGAGCAAGACAGAACACGCAACGAAACGCGAGTGCCGGAGAGCATCCCAACATCGAGCACGCTAGCATTAGCAGACGCTAATTTTGTCTGACTGGTAGCTTATGTAAACCACTCATAGACTATTGGACGCGCCAAGACGTCCTTTGGCACATTCTCCTCGAAGTATGACCAGCCCAGACCTTGCACTGTCTCCAAAGCAGTCCCCCTACGCAGACGGCGAGCCACCGAGCAAACGGGCAAGGTTAGAGGACCGCCCAGCCTTGTCGGGTTCCGAGAAACATAGCCACGCGCCCA
>QFEM01005121.1:0-10640 GCA_003316205.1 Boletus bicolor
CATAGGAGGCGAGACCAGGCCACCAGAACTTGGCAGTGACAAGTTGGTGAGTCTTGAGGAACCTGGGGTGTCCAGCAGTCTCGTGATCATGGCAGCAGTGTAAAATAGAACGACGAAGGGCATCGTCGGCAGGGACATAGACACATCCCTGGTAGATAAGGACACTGGCCTTCATCTGCCAGTCGGCGAGACGGGACCAGAAGGCGGGGGGAATTTCCTCATTCATCAACTGTAGAGCCTGGAGGACGAGGGAGTCAGATTGGGAGGAATCCTTGATCCAACTATGAAGGGCGGAGTCGATGGCATTGACAAAGATAGACTTAGGAAGGAGGGTGACCCCCTTGTTGTCGAAATCGGATCTTGGGAGAAGATCTGGTCAGCGAGATAGGGCATCAGGGCCGGCAAGGAGAGAGCCGGGAACGTGGATCATTTTGAGGTTGAAGTCGGTGAGGTCAATAAGCCAACGGGCTTGGCGACGATTCAGGATTTGGGGCTGCCGAAAGTAGGTGAGGTTTTTATGGTCCATAAAGACCTGAACAGGGAAGGCAGAACCGGACAAGTAGTGCCACCAGGCCTTCAGCCCGCAGATGACCGCGAGGAGTTTGCGATCATAGATGTCATAGTTCCGTTCTGCTGGGGAGAACGAGGAGGATATATAGGAACACGGGTGCCAATCTCTGTTGGCGTTGGTCTGTAACAGAATACCCCCAGAGGTGTGTTTGGAAGCATCAGTGGCGATGGCAAAGGGGGCCGAGAGATTCGGCATCTGTAGGATGGGCTTCTTTAGGAAGAGCCCTTTAAGGACGGAAAATGCCGACTGGCATGCGGAGGACCAAGACCAAGCGGTGGTTTTCTTGGTGAGATCAATGAGTGGGCGTGTGATGTTGGAGTAGTCAGGGATGAAACGCCGGTAGAAGTTGGCGAATCCAAGGAAGGAGCAGACATCCTTCACAGATGTCGGAGTGGGCCATGAGGCGATCCCATCAAGTTTAACGGGGTCCATAGCAAGTTGACCGGGTTTAACAATCATCCCGAGGTATTCGACTTTGGTGGTGGCAAACTTGCACTTCTCGAGCTTTAAGTGCAAGTTGAGTTTAGTCATATGTTGAAGAACACGTTTAGTTCGTTCTTCGTGGGTCTTCTCGTCAGGGGAGGCGATGAGGAGGTCGTCCATGTAAATGACAAGCCACCCTTCAGTGATCATATCTCTAAAAGAGTCATTCATGAAACACTGGAATGTTGCGGGAGAATTGCAGAGACCAAAGAACATGACTGTAGGTTCGAAGAGGCCTTTATGGGTAACGAAGGCGGCCTTCCATTGATGTCCGTCTTTGATTCGGACGTTGTTGTATCCCCACCGAACATCGAACTTGGTGAAGATCTTGGCATTTTGGAGTTTGTCAACAAGATCTGAGATCAAGGGTAGAGGGTAGGCGTCACGAATGGTATGCTCGTTGACGTAACGGTAGTCTTGGCAAGGTCGGAGTCCTCTGTCCTTCTTTTTGACAAAGAAGAAGGGCGAGGCTTGAGGGGATTTCAAGGGATGGATCTTTCCGCAATCAAGGTTTTCCTTTAGGAAGGCTTCGGTGGCCTCCCGTTCAGCTGGGGCGAGAGGGTATACCTTTCCGATCTTTGGGGTGAAGGTATCCTTGAGGTTGATCTCATGGTCATAGGGTCTCGAGGGGGGTACGTGGTCCATGGCTTCTTTAGAGAAGACGGAGGCGAACTTGGCATATTCTGAGGGTAGGACGGGTTTGGGTTTGGCCTGCTTGGCGGCCATAGCGAGTTCAGTAGCTTGGGTAAGCTTCCTGACATAGCAGGAACCTAGGGGGGCGAAGCGAGATCCGAACTGAATGGTTCAGAACATGACACATACAGTTTGATTGTTTTCACAGATCGCGTCGGGGTCTTTCCATTCGTTGTATTCGAATAGACAGGAATGGGTGATGGAGTCGACATGGACATGTCGTGGGGTGTGAGGAGGTGGTTTCCAGAATTTGGATGAGTGGCAATCGTAGTCTGTGGCGTGGGTGGTATAGAGCTCTTTGGACTGGTCAAGGGTTTCAGAGAGTGAAAGGGTTCGTTGAGCCCAATCGATCGTGGGGTTGGTCTCTTTCAACCAGGGGAGTCCAAGGAGGATGTTGTCGCGTCCTAGCGACATCACCATAAGAGTGACATGGTGGGCTATTCCTTCTATATTGAGGAACAGATCACAAGAGTATCTGACGTCTCCTTTCTTGTTATAGGAGTCGTCGGCGTTGCGGGCATGGAATGGGTGATCGAGCTTCTTGGTGGGAAGCTGGTGTTTTCGGACAAAGTCCCAGTCGATGCAGGATATGTCTGCACCGCTGTCAATGAGGGCGCAGATATTGATGGCTTTCAAGGTGTGGTCTGGTATGATGACTTGAACGGGGATTTGCATTGCTTTAGTCGAAGATCATACAAGTACAGATGCACAAACAGGAGAGGAAGGGGAGACTTGTGTCGAAGAAGTTCCCCTTTTTAAAAATCCACTTTAAAGGCCACTTTCCGAACTACGGGAATGTCTTCATCATCTTCGTCAATCTCGACTAAACGTGGGACATCTTCTTCGGCTTCTTGAACAACCTTGACGGTGGGTTTATTACCTGTGAAAGTGGGGCACGCGGTGGAGGTGTGGCCAGGTTTACGGCAGCAGAAACATAGTTTCTTCTCGACATATCGCTTTCATTCCTCAGGGGTTAACTTGGGGACACGGATGACGTCAACGTCCATGGCGTTAGGGTCTTTGGCAGGGGTGGAGTTCCACGGAGTAAAGGATTGGTGACCCTGGGTAGAGGGTTGGACATAGCAGTGCGATATCTCAGCAGCATGCTCCCATTGAGTCTGGAAATGAACTGCTTTCTCGTACCACTTATTAATGGTCGAGGGCACGTTTTCCATGGACATAATCTTCTTCATAAGGATGGGGGGAAGACCAGCAGTGAAGTAGCCAATGAGGACGTTTTGGTCGGTGACCATGGCGGTAGCAACTTTGTTTTTGAACTCGGTGACGTACGAGGACAAGGGGGGGGAGTAAGCCCCGTTCTTGACGAGAATGCACTTGGTGGAAAGCCAGGTGATGGCATTGTTGACTGTGTTGTGGTGTTCGAACACAGTCTTGAACGCGTTAGTGAAAGCGCTCCACGTTCCGATGGTGACGTTGCCATTGGTATTGATGGTACCTTGGCGATAAGTGGCTGCCCAGGTGGCAGCGGTTCCCTTAGTCATATATGACAGGGCGAAGGCGACGCGTTTTGCCTCAGTGATATAAACAGCATCATTGACGGTGAGGTAGAAGACGACAGTGGCGAGCCAGGGAAGTGCCTGCTCATAGGATCCATCAAAGGGCTTGGGGGCTTCAAGATGGAGTTCAGTGGGGCGGGACGACATGACGGGTGAAGAAGAAGGTGGGGAAGTGAGGACAGGTGAACAGGGACCTCTTTGGGTAGAGGAGCTAGAAGTAGTGGATACAGGAATAGGAACCGTCAGTGAGGTGGACAGATGACGAGCAAGAGATCGGGCACGCTGGTTAGCTTCGCTATCTCCGGTAAGGATCTCCTGATCTAAATCTTCTCAAATGTCAGGTTCTTGATTGTCGAAGTTTCCTGGGAAAGCGGTAGAGGGTTCTTCTTCTTCAGAGGTCTCTCCTGGGGTAAGTTGGGAACGGGGGATTCCCCAGCGAGAGTCGGTACGAGGTGGAATGGTGGAAGGCTTAGACAGTGCTAGCCTTTACAAGAGAGCTTAGACCTTTTGTTATGACAGCTGGGAGGCTATCGTAATGGGGCCTTCGCTGACAAGGATGTTGCTTGGAGAGCGACGACGCAGTAGCACTCAGGGAATTCCAACAAGTGCACAAAGGGACGTACTCTAGGGTTTTCCTAAGTACGAGGACAAGGAGTCGCTGGTGAGGCGACGACGCAGTGGTTGCCTGGGGGATTCCTACAGGCGGACAAGGGTTCGACTAGAGTAAGACTCGTAGGCCAACAAGGTTCCTTTGGTGAAGGAATAACAAGAGTGGTCACTTAGAAGTAGACTGGAGACTTAGAGAGTCAAAGGAGAAAGGCATAGATTGCCTTAGCGCAGGACGAGATACAAGATAACTCGAAGGAGGTCTAAGCTAAGGAATCGTATTGTAAAAGAAGGGGTTTATATACCCGGAGATACACACACGGGCCAAGTGTGGAATAACATGGGATCGGAATAAACCATGGGATAACATGTATGGAATCGGGAGAAGCGTGTATCCTGTGTATCATAACAAATAGGATCGGAGAAAGAAGAGAAGCATGGACACGTGCATGGAACATGCGAAACATGTGTCCGGTTATCGTGGGATAATCAACGAAGTCGTGAGACAAGTGGAAGGTATCTTCGGTATAGAGCAAGAGCAAGACGAAGCCGAAGGCAGGAAAACGGAAAGAGGTCCAATGGATGAGCAAGGACACGAAGGATACGTGGTCCAGGTGCTGGTAGTACAAGTAGACTGAGGAGATGAAGCAAATGAAGAAAAGAAAAGAGAAGTCGTAACAGTGGGAAGGAAATAGTTTGAAGGGTCCAATCGATGACAGGGTTGTGGCGGTAAAGCCAATCATCCCCGATGATCATGCGATGTGTACCAATTTTAGAAATATAAGCATCAATGGTTTTGAAGTGTCCAGCAATTTCCACGACCAAAGTGACTGCATGCCTAATTTGTCCAATGGCTCCTTCAGAGCCGTCTGCGTTATGTATTTTTATAGGGTTTCCCAAAGTATAGAAGGGAATGCCATGACGGCGAACATAATTATGATCGATAAAGGTGTGGGAAGCTCCCGAGTCCAAGAGAGCTTTGAACTGGTATGCCTCCCACTAGCCATTCTGCATACAACATACGACGGTCTCAAGTGAGAACTCTCCACCGAATGACAACGTTGTTGTACGATGCATCGTGACCTTGAGGGGTTTATAAGTAGATGATATTTTTTGTTGTTTTGTAAGAGAATCAAGCACACTATATTTTTGCTCCGGTGCCATGCTCAATTGAGATGCTCTTACGGAGGAACAAGAAAGACTATGAAGTACAGATGACAAATCAGAAATCGGGAAATCAGAATCAGAACAAGAAGAAAAAGAAGAAGAAAATTGTTCAGGCACATGAACACCCTCATGTTAAGCCCTTAACTAACCACTAGGCAATGCACCTAATGATCAACCTCTAGACGACACAAACAGAGTGAGCAGAAGTACAGGGCAGAACAGGCCAAGTACTATGGTGAGCAAGACGTGGGTTTAACCACGAGTCCAAGAGGAAACAGATAGAATTCCAAAACTGGGCTACATGAAGTAAACGACTAGCTATATATACTGGAATGTTACTGCTCTAGGGCAGGCGTGGAATGTGCTAGAAGATTACCTAATGTGATGTCATGATGACATCATAGTCTGGGCTATTAGGGCAAAGGGGAATCTAAGATAGAGGTGAAACAAATGATAAGAGATGCGATCGGGGTGAATCGCCAATGTATGTGAAACGGTACTTAAATGGAAGTGCAAGGGAAAGAGATCTGGGTAAAGGGGAAATGAATCGGGATCTGGATCTGGGATCTAAGATCAGAATTTAGGAGAGACCATAATGAGAGGTCAGTGATAACAGTTTGAGAGGGAAATGAAAGGAGCGTGACGGAAGTCAGATCTAGCCGAGATAAGATAAGATAACGAGAAACAAATGAAAGAGGAGAAAGAGAGGGGAAATAGGGCCATAAATAGACTGTGGCGATGAAGAGTTAGCTAAGGGTGCCATGACTTAGCTAAGGTAGTGGTCGGATATCGGATGGGACCTGTAAATAGGGGTGAAATCTTACACCTCATTATTCACATGCTGTTGCCTTTTAAAGCCTCTGCCGCGCGATGCTTGGCTTCGGCCTCAAACTTGTCCCGATAGAAAGCTTTGGCTTTCTCCGAGATATACGATCTGTGATCGGCATTTGTAGCTATGGCTGCCGAGGCCGGTGGAGTGGGAAGGGGTCGTCCTGGATAATGGTTGGCCACCTGGGTCTGGGAATAAACGTCAGATTGGGGTGCACTGATGTATTGTCCGGAATTGTAATCCCAGACCCATTGCTGCCTTTGTTGGGGCAGACAGAACGGACGACGATTGGGGTTGGAGGGGCAATCGGGCTTAATATGGCCCGGTTTTCCACAGAGGAAGCAAGTCCTCGTGTCATTTGTGGGAGTGGGTGCAGCCTGCTGCATGCCAATCTCCATTGGGGCCCCTCAGCCTGGTTGCGTACCGTATTGCGTGAATTGCAGACAAGATGGAGGGGGATTGGAAGGCGCAGGGTAACGGGGTTGGGAGCAAGGGACAAAGTGGGCATTGGTGGGGGGACCTCGCTCGATTGCTATCTGCTCGTATGTCCTTCCAATTGCTCCGTAGACATTAACGAGGTCATTGTAGTTGAGATTTCCTGTTGGCCGATTAAGCCGAGCCCTCTCATAAACGCGGTAGTCAACCGCCTTCTTCAGAAGAGTCACTGTATGGTAATCTTTAATGTCTGACTCCTTCTTAAGAACCTCAAACCTTTGAAGGAAGAGGTCGATTGGGTGCCCGTTCTGACATAAGCCCTCTAATTTCCGGAGTGACTCGTGGGAGAGCACATCAATCCAGAAGTAAAGTTTAATTTCGTCCTGGAGGACTCCCCAAGAGGGCCAGTGTTAAGACCGGATCAACTCCGGTACGAACTCCGGAACTCTGGAGTTATGTATAAGGCGAGTGGGACTTCGGCTTCACCATATGTGGTGCGCCCTTGTCCAAGTCCGGTGTCCCATATTTACAGAGATGGTCGGAGGGTGAACAAGCGGTCACAAGTAACCATTGTTTGACAGAGGTTGGGTCAGAGGTGAGCCGTCAAGACTCAGAGAGGGTCAGAGAGAGAGTAGGTGAGTCTAATGCGATATTCGAACTGAGGTACATGGCCTATCGGTAAGTACTTATATACGGTGTACGAACGGGGACGGAGGAGTAAGTCTGAGGGTCCGAGTATTTTCTAGGGTAAGTAACGAGAAGGAGGAAACTAACCGAAGGGCCAACGGGTAACTACGACGGAGTCAGGGAAAACGGGGAAGTCAGGGCACAGGGCGAAATGGAGATACGAGGTATTGGAAATGTACATTACAGGGTAGATGAAACATAGGGGCAACTCCGGAGGACCGGAGTTGCGAGAACAGTGATATAGGTCTGGAGTTGTGCTTGGGCAAAATATGGGATATGACAGTATCCCCCTCTTAGGCCTGAACCCCTGAAGGCCTATGTGAGCGACAATGCGGAGTTGTAAAAAAGTATCGGAGTCTGAAGAAATGTGGGTCGGGGGTAAGGCCCTATATAAACCACAAAGTCCTACCGGTACCTCTCTTTCCCAAACCACCACCATGTCTGACTTCGACGATATTGAGAAGTGGTCTGACGCCCAATTGGCAGAGAACGACGATGACGACAACGAACTGTGCACGGCGAAGTTTGCTGAACGGAGGCGACAAGCGAAAGCAAAGAAGGAAGAGGAGGCGAGGAAGAAGGCAGAGGAAGAACAGAGGAAGGCGGCGGAGGAGCGGAAGAGGGTCGAGGAGGAGAAGGCGTGCGAGGAGGAGAGGCACGAGGCGGCTGAAGCAGCGGCCAAGAAAAGGGTGAGTCATCCTCAACTCGGAGTTGATGGAGCTGATGGAGTCAAGGCCGAGAAGGTGCGTGAGCAGCAGCTCACCAGACCAAGTAAGGGGAAGGCCCAGGAGGACCCAGAGGTCGAGGTGTGCACTCAGTGCACTGCCAAAGATCTCAAGTGCGTCCTGGGGCCCGGGAAGGCCACATCATGCGAGGAGTGCTGTCGAGTGAAGGCAAGGTGTGTCCGGCCCGGAACGGAGGAGGCGGAGAAGCCGGTGCAGCAGAAGAAGCAGGTTGCGGAGGGGGCCACTCAGCCGGAGAAGAAGAGGAAGAGGCGACCAAACAAGTTGGAGGAGGCATCGAGCACCAGAGTGGGTTCCTCGCAAGGGGGGGAACTCGCGGAGGCAATCAAGGCGTGGACGCAGGTGGTGAAGGTGATGACAGGGGCGGTGCGGGAGCTCCGGGACGTGATCCAGGCTCAGAATGACTGGATGGAGGCGCAAAACAACGTCTTCAATCGTCTGGTTGATCTGAAGGCCACAGAGATTTACGGAGAAGATGAGGAGACAGAGGAGGAGATGGAGGACGGGGGGGAGAGCAAAGTAGCGGAGGAAAGGGAGGAGTTGAGGGTGGAGAGAAGCGAAGCGGCGGTGGAGAGAATCCGGGAGATGGAGAAGGAGGACGCGAAGATGGCAGAAGGTGACATGGATGAGGATGGTGTGGAGGATGCGGAGGTCAAGGAAGAAGTGTAGGTAGTCCTCGTCGCCCTATGTAGTCTAAAAAATGCAAGTCGTATTTGTGTCCGATTATGTGGAGTGAAGTCCGGGCTTGTCCGGATACTGAGAATGAAAGTGATCAACGAGTTCGGAAGCATGTCCGAGCTCCATGGCTAACAGCCAGGAGGTTTCTTCATCAGTACCTTCGTAGCCGGACCATCGCACGAGGTAGAGCAACTTGCAGGCTTTTCGTCGTCGGTCTATTTTGGAGTCGAGGATCTCGGAGATCTCAAACTCCGGTTCTCTGTCCACTTCAACTGGAGGTGGAGGAGATTGTACCCGGTTGGGAATGACGTTGGGTATGGAGGGTTCTAGCTGGGATACGTGGAAGACGGGGTGGATGGATTTCATAGAGTTGGGGAGTCGGAGCGTGAAGGAGTGGGTTCCAGCCTGAGCGATGACGGTATACGGTCCCAGATTCTTCTCAGAGAGTTTCTTTGAAGGTCTAGTGGAACGGAAGTACTTAGCTTTCACGAAAACCTGGTCACCGACTTTGAAGTCTGGTGCTGGAATTCGCTTAGCATCTGCCGGTCCTTGGTAGCGTTGCTGGGCGTGGGCCATCTCCTCATGGAGGAGTTGATGGAGGGTATCGAGGTCGACGGAATATTCTCGAGTGCGAGCAGAGGTGAGATCACGTTCCGGATGAACGGAGATGTTCGGGTGGTAACCCTTGTTGGCGAAAAACGGAGAAACACCTGTGGTTGCACTAGGGGCATTGTTGTAAGAGAACTCTGCGAGGGGCAGGAGTTCGGACCAGTTGTCCTGTTGGTAATTACAATAGATGCGAAGATACTGCTCGAGAGTCTGGTTCATACTGTTAGGCCCTTGACTAACCACTAGGCAATGCACCTAATGATCAAGCAACGAACAACACAAACAAGAGCAGAGAGAGTACAAGGCAACAGAGCCAAGTACTACAGCAGAGCAAGGCGTGGGTCCAACCACGAGTTCAAGAGTAAACGATGAGAATTCCAAAACTAGGCTATAACAAGTAAACTACCGGCTTATATAAGGACTACCACTGGTTAAGGGCAGGCCTATGGAATGTGCTAGAAGTATTACCTAATGTGATGTCACTATGACATCATAGCTCTGGAACGTGGAGTGGAGGGGAAACTAAATAAAGACGAAACAAAAGATGAAAGATGCAATCGGGGTAGATCGCCGATGCATGTGAAATGGTACTTAAATAGAGGTACAAGATGGAAAGAGATTTGGGTAAAGGGGAAACGAATCGAGATCTGGATCTTGGATCTAAGATCGGGATTTAGGAGACGACCATAAAGAGAGGTCAATGATAACAGTCCGAAGGGGGAACGATAAGAGAAACGAAAGGGGAAATGGATATTGGATCTAAAGGAGCATGAGATCAGAACTAGCCGAGATAAGATAAGATAGCAGGAAATGACTGGAAGGAGGAAACAGAGAGGGGAAATGGGGCCGTAAATAGACTGTGGCGATGAAGAGTTAGCTAAGGGTGCCATGACTTAGCTAAGGCTGTGATCAAATAACGGATAAGACCTAGAGATAATCTTACATCTATGCTCCGTTTGACCATCTCCTTCCGGGTGATAACCGGAGGTGAAGTGGAGTCGGATGTCCAGAGCTTTTCCGAGGGAACGGAAGAAATGGGAGACGAACTCCGTTCCTCAATCGGAGGTGATGTGGGAGGGAACTCCGTGCTTCGAGAAGACATGGAGGAGGAAGAGTTTAGCGAGCTCCAGGGACGTAATTGTGTCGTGAGTAGGGATGAAGATACACTGTTTGGAGAGATGATCTACGACCACGAGTATTGCTGTGAATCCGGAGGACTCGGGGAGTTGTTCGATGAAGTCCATGGAGATGGAGTTCCATGGCTTCTCGGGGATGGGGAGCTGCTTCAGGAGCCCGTAGGGGCAATGCCGAGGAACCTTCGCGTGGGCACAGGAGGTACAGGAGAAGACATAGTCTTTGATGAAGGTTCTGATACCTGGCCAGGTGTATTTGCGACGAATGAGTTCCAAGGTCCGGTTCTGGCCGAAATGTCTGGAGAGCGGATGATCATGTTTGCATCGGAGGATGCGGAGTTGGAGGTCATTGGAGTCGGGAACGTAGATACAATTGTCTAAACGGAGGAAACCGTCGGAGTCAACTGACCAACGGGAGTCGGAGGGCTCGGGGGTGGACATGTGGAGTTCAGCGAGAGAGTCGGAAGGGAGGGCGGATAGAATGTCATC
>QFEM01005133.1:0-30808 GCA_003316205.1 Boletus bicolor
ATCCCCTCCAACGATGGCTTTTCCGACAACTACCATCTTTCTTACATCTCGATCGTGTCTGCCCACGCGCATGCTCACATTGTTTCTAGCACCCCGGCATGCAGTGATTCAGCGGCACCGACCATCCTCTTCTTTATGGTAGAGGTCAGTGGTTCCATCAATACGCTTGACGATCGACAAGCGGTGGTCCCATGGGCGTCCGTCTCAACCATCCTCCTTGCCCGCATGAGGTCATTGAGCTGCCTGCCGGAGGATCTGCCATCGCACAGCTCACTTGCAACAAGAGCGCCACGGCGTGGTACAGTTCCTCGGAGGGGTAAGTTCTTCGCTTTCCGCTCAGGTACCGAAATTGATGTTGGGTCTTTGCAGAGGAAACGTCGAGAAGGGCGATTGACCGTGACATCATGACCCCCCGCGCCCAAAGTGGTTTCGTACGACAGAGATAGCGGATGTGAAAGGAGTGTTACCTCGCCACCGCCCAGTAGGCCGATGTTAAAGTAAACCAAATCAGAAGACTTTTTGTCGTGTTTCAGCTCCAACCGTATGTGCCTCTGGTGCAGGTTCACGACATTCGAGGTGCTAGTCGGTCGGACGCACTTCTTTCCGACGGGATGGTATTCTTGGACTACGCGTGTGCCAGTTCCTTCCTGCCGATTATGTCCTACGGCCCACCTGTCCCGCAGGGGGAAATGCATCTGCGCGCGGTTCTGGAGGAAAGTAAGATTGTTGAACTGCTCGGTGTCTCCCTTGCATGTGCCTGTACCCAGTGCACGTGAACCTTTCAGTGCAAGGTGACGGGCTCTAAAGCTCACGCGCCGACACTTGCAAAGCGGAACAGGCCCGGCGCAACGGCGTGATGCATGTGACATCTGATAACTGTGCATTCGGTGTGAGGTAGCTTATGTTGGCTTCACGAGTGACACGATGCTCGCTGGCTTGTGCTTAACTCGATGATATGTAGACGTTTAAATGAAGACTGCAGTGGGCTCGCCGTTTTACAACGACCTCTATGATTTCAAAGATGGCGCACAGAATGTCGTTTTTCGTTTACAGGACCTCGCCTCCACCCTCGAAATTCTCGAGTATAATGGACGTTGAACGTTGAACTCTCGGACGAACAATCTGGCAGTGAAATGAAAATTGTGATTATGGCACAAAGTGTCCAGTTCAATGGGCTCTGAATGAAGTGGAGCTAAGAGCAACGGCACTCGGTTTCACTCCGGTACCATGCATAGAGTCTTGTCATCTTCATGTCGCCGAATGTAGAACACCATTCTGAATCTTGAACGTACACCATGTTCTTGATTGCTATGATTGACTCGACTGAGAATGAAGGGCGACTCGCCAAAATCGTGAAACCTCACTGTTGATCGTGATTTAAAGATCTCAGCCACGTGAATCGTGGATCCTCCTTCAGCGTTGGGCGTGTCCTCGTACCTGGCTAGCCAGATGGTGCAGTCCGTAAGGAAGGTAAATGAAGGGCCCAGAGCTGGTTTCCTAGTAGTTGACGAGAAGGCAGACAAGGGATTGTGAGGAGGAGAAGCGGACGTGTTATTAACGATCTCCAAAGGAGTTCAGACAAGGCCATGTGAAATGTATAGACGCTCACAAGGAATGCTAGATAATACGATCGGGCCATACTGCGAAGGTGTTGCATGAAGGTGGTCATGACTGCGTGTCCTTGGGATGATACAGCGCTGAGAGATGGTGCCAGAAGGGGAGTAACCGCATCGATAATAACCAGGCGAACTCTAGGACCAGGCGATGCGTTGGCCTGACATCCTTGAATCATCTGCACCAAAGGTCAATCGAGCATACATACAGTCAGCGAAAATTCGAGGTCCTCAAGAAGAGTATGTGCGGTCTCGATGTTGAGTACGAGCGAGACCTGTAGTCGTTCTAGCACTGTGGACGAGCCCTCCGGGTACTCAGTTTGATTTGAGCAAACGAAAACAGAGATTAGTACCTCTCCATCTAACTGTTGGGCTACCCGGCTGGTCCGCTCGACAGAAAAGTCTCCTGTAGTATCCATCCACAGAATAGATGCTTCCCTGTGTGCCGCTAGCAACCGCAGAGCGATTTGCAGCACGAGCGACTGAAATCTCCCTTGAGAAATATGATAATTAAGTCGCGTCATCCATACCGTCTTTCCAGATCCTCTATCCCCAGAAATCTCGAAGACACGGCCATTGCCAAAACCACTGACCAAAGCGTCGAGTTCATCTACGCCACAGGTAATGTCCGTATCATAGTCGCGTCGTCGTTGGAGTTCCTCTGTATATAACTCGTCCCCTCGAATACCACGAGGGGACGCGTGCTCGGCAACCAATCCAATGTACGTTTTGAGATCCGCAAGGCTAACCACGGCGGGTGGTATTCGTTGAAGAATGTCGATTGGAGTCCCAGAGAATAGGAGATCAGCTTCTGTTCGGATTCCGCAGGCCTCGAGAACGGCAACGAGATCACTTGGGATTGTGGGGATCAATGACTGGAGTCGCATCTGGGGTCTTCTGATATGTTGGCGGTCAATTGGGCCAGTCAGCGCCTGGCAAGTGGGTGAAGAGTGTGTTCACCACTCCTCTGGGTTCTGGGTGAAACAACTGAATGACAAAGCGTTTCCGTTTACGCGTTCCTCGAGTCAAGGATGGTGTGGTGAAAGTCGCAGGTTAGGAGCACCCGCGAGTCGCGACCGCTCGCGGAGAGACTCCACAACGATCTGGATGCATGTCCGAACCACCTCAAACAGACGTCTCCCGCCCGTCTGCTCTTCCGACAGCGACGCTTCATCAACGTAGTGCAGTCAACGCGCTCGTCGACCAAAACTCGGACGAGTACCTCAACAACATCGAAGAGGAATGGAACAAAAAGTTGGATGCCGAGGTCGAAGTGCTCGTGGATGGCATGGTCGACATCGTTAGTCTTGCTTCTGTGTGTTCATCCACTGCGTCTGTCGTATGGCATCGATCCTGACGACCTACTAGATTGGAGACAAGGACAAGTTTCGCATTGCTCAGGAATCCTTTCAAGCGGAATCGCGTGCCGAGTCGATGGTAAGTCTCCCTCTTTCACCGAGACCAAGCCCTCTATCATTAATCGTCGTTGGCCACAGGTGAAGGCGGCAAACTCGTTACTCTCGATCACGCATTCTCTGAAGTTGCTTTTACTTCTCTCAGACGAAGCACAGATTGCACACCGTCGGGATGTAGAACTGAAGCATGTGCAACAGGAGAAAATAGAGGCACAGCAGAGGGTTGCAGCGCTATTGGACGAACTGTTCAAACGACCATGCGCTAGCTCGTCTATCTGATGTGTAGAATGCGCAGAAGAAACGGCGGTATGTTCGTGGAGGGAACTACGGTCGATCGTAAGGGTGGCGTGCCTAAAGGCTCTGTCGTTGCTTGATTCCTCAAGTACTTTGCTGCTTTCAGCTATCGTTCGTGGATGATGCCACGCACATCGACGATATGCCACAAACCCGGCGAGTATGCATTCTTGCTCGGTTTCCAAGCGCAGCGTCGATAACCTGTCTGATGGACATCTGGACTTGTGGTCTCGGTTCTGGAGTATGTAACGCTCGTGTGGTTCGGAAGGATACAGCACACTACGTCTGCCTAACACGCCCCAGAATGTTCTCCCTCCCTCATCTGGATCCCAAGTGGGCAATAGTGTAAATCTCACTCTGAATAACTGGATCAAGTCCGTACTACTTCGGGAGAGAGTGAGGAACAAGACCTAGTACAGTCTGGTTTAAATACTCCAAGGGCCAAGCCTTACCTAGGTCCCACAGAAAGGTACCTAGTAATACAGATCTGTACAGAGAAATAGGGGAAATCTAACTCAACATTTTCTCTATTAATGTAGTTTAAATGTTTTTTGAGACAATCTTTATATGAATTTAGACTTGTGGGCAAAGTTTGGAAAGCATAGGTATAAATGTGGTGATGTGGTGTGTAAAGACATTTCATGAAAAAGTGTGGGAAAAGTGCTGGTTTGCTGATGTACAGTCTGGTTTAAATATTCCAAGGGCCAGCCTTACCTAGGCCCCATCAGTCTGACAGCTGCTCCACCAGTTGACACAACTGCAAACTGCTGCAAGTGATAGTAACATTTGCTGATGTACCGGCACCTGAAGTAAGTTTCCGCGTACATTTTGTGGTCTGTTAAGACTTTAAAATTTATTCTGTCCTGATTGTCATACTAATCTTCAAACATAAGTTTCGCATTTCGTTTCACATTAAAGGCTCATCGCATGGTCTCGCCGCTTAGTCACGAATAGATACCGGTTTGATCCCCACGTTCGTCATTCCATCGTTTGAGGATGGAATCGCCTATCAGATCACCATGTGATCAATCCAGATAAAGAGACGATATTCAGCCTGCGTTCTCAATCTCCACAATGTCACTCGAAACTGCGCCGTATGGGAAATGGGAATCGACCCTAACCCCAGAGTCCATCGTGCAAGGCGTAAGTCCAATTATTTAACCCTGACTCGCCTACAAGGACAGATCAATGACGGGATGGCTTCAGAGTATCTCCTTTGCCGATCTCTTCGTCGACCCCACGAACAACAAAATATACCATATAGAAGCGCGTCCAGAAGATAACGCCCGCTATGTGATCGTAGACACGGTCACAGGTCAGGACATCATACCATCTCCATATAGCGCGCGTACTGGCGTTCAAGAGTATGGTGGAGCCGCAGCAATCGCTTATGGAGACACCCTGTACTTCTCCAACTCAATCGATAACCGTATATACTCGATCAAGGCGACAACGAAGATACTTGAGCCAGTCACACCAGGTAGTCCTAGTTAAATCCGTCGTGACCTCACCAACTGATCGTCGCTGGAATGTAGAAAACCCAAAGTACAGATACGCCAACTTTACCGTTCACCCCGCGCGTCATGATCTTCTTGTATCGATCCTCGAAGACCACACGGTGGATACCCCCCAAACTGTTGTCACGACACTCGCTGTTGTAAACACGACCCGAAAGGCAATCTTCCCCCTCGTCGTCGGCGCAGATTTCTATGCGGCTCCAGTTTTCAACCCATCGGGCACCAAGATCGCTTGGCAAGAGTGGTACCACCCAGACATGCCTTGGGAAGGCTCATTGATCAAAATTGCTGACGTGCTGGTTCAGGAGGACACGATCGTCGTTTTGAGCAAGACACGCGTTGCCGGTGAGCTACTCACAAAGTCCGTCAATTACCCTGCTTGGACATCCGATACCTCGTTGGTGTTCACCTCGGACGAACTGAATGGCTTCCATAATCCGTTCACCTACTCTACCCTGACGGGTTCTGCTCAACTAGCTATTCCCGGGTCTATTAAGGAGGACTTTTGTCAACCTGCGTGGTCTCTAGGAGATTTCCCCTATGCGATTCTCGACGATCCCAGAGGTGGCGATGGCAAGTTTGCTGCATTCATTGCTCTTCGCGATGGACGGAGTGTCCTGTACATTGTCAGCCTCTCTGTCAACAAGTCCATCGTGGAGATCAAAGATTTCCCCTTCTCCCTCGCCGGCCGCGTCAATCAAAGAGGAGGCACGTCTATCGTCTTAAGCGCGAGTAAAAGTGACGCTCCAGGTGGTCTTTTCTTGTGCGCATTTTCTGGGGAGTCGTTTGTGCCATCATACCAACTCCTCAAGTCAAGCGCCCGCGCCCCACAATCCGTGTCGGGCAACGAGGCGTATATCACTCCTCCTCAGCCGATCACATTGTACAGAGACGAGAAACCTTTCTACGTGGTGTACTATGCGCCGAAGAATCCGAAGTACTCGGGGTCGAGTATTCCTGGCGAAAAACCTCCTTGCATTGTCGATGTTCATGGAGGCCCTACAGGCATGGAACCACAAGTCCTCAGCTGGGGGAAGTTGTACTACACGAGTCGCGGCTACGCCTGGTAAGCACCTTGCGACAGACCTGATGCCCTCGCACGAATTGAGGTTGTTCCGAAAGGTTGGATGTGAATTATGGCGGCTCGTCAGGTTATGGTCGAGAATACACGTAAGAGTTGCCTTTCCCTTTTGTCTGGCTCCTTTTCTTATCCGGTTTCAGATCCCGCCTTGCTGAGAACTGGGGCATCGTAGACGTCCAAGACTGCCAAGATGCCCCCAGGCTGATCGCAGCTGCTCCGTATTCCCTCATTGATGGTCAGCGCGTTGCCATCCGAGGTGGTTCTGCGGGCGGTTTCACGACGTTGGCGTCGATTTCCATCGCGCCAAACCCTGGGTTCTTCAGGGCAGCTACGTCGTCCTTTGGCATTTCTGATCTCGTATCGCTCGCCAAGTTCACTCACAAATTCGAGCTGCGGTATATGGACAAGCTGTTGGGCGGGACACCACAGGAAGTCCCGGAGGTGTATGCAGCGCGTAGCCCTGTGAATCATGCGGACAGGATCGTGACGCCCCTCCTGGTGCGTGTATTTCTTCTTCTTCTTCGTCCATGATTGAGCTTTTCCCGATTCAGGTACTTCAAGGGGCAGAAGACAAGATCGTGCTTCCAGAGCAGGCTGAGAAAATCGTGAACACGATCATTGAGCATGGCGGTGCAGACAGAGTGAAATATCGCGTGTTCGAGGGAGAAGGTCACGGTTGGCGGCTTGCCAAGTCGATCAAGGAGGCGCTCAAACTCGAGCATGATTGGTATGATAAGAAATTGCTCTAGGGTGGCGAAGGTGTACGAAGGAGCGTAGCTTCTTTCGTGTATGTACATTATCCGATAGTTGTTCGGCTATCAAACGTCCAGAAATTGCATCCGAAAACAAGGCGACCACGTTTATCATATGCGTTCGCCCCGAGATTGAGTAAGGTCCCGTTCGCACTGTAATTTATTTATCTCGCGCGTTTCCCCATCATGTCCGACATCAAAGTAGACGGTTTCAAGGTATCCCCTCTATTTCTACCCCCGTTCCTCGCTTGCGCTCACCCTTTTTCTTTCTCTCTGCCAGGCATCCGACACCCTTTCCAGACTTAGCACCACCTTTGACGGATTCACCGACGCCGAGCGAACCGCCCAGATCAAAAAGGTGAACATCAACTTTCCCCATCATCCCTCCCACTACCACTCAAAAAAGACTTTTTACTTGACGATATATAACGCCACACCCAGACCACCGCTATCTTCGAATTGCGAATTACCAACGCCCAAAAGAAGGAAGGCGTATGGACGATCGACTTGAAGGACAAGGGGACGGTCTACAAGGGGCCCGTACAAGCGCCTGCGAAAGCGGGGGTGACGCTGTTGATGAGCGACGATACGTTTGAGCAGCTCGCGGCTGGCAAGGTGTGTTTGCCTTCTTCTTCTCCCGTCTTTTTTTTGCTTTGTATTTGGCGTTTGGCTGCTTCGGTGTCGGTGTCGGTGTCGGTGTCGGTGTCGGTGTTGTAGTCGGTTCGGTTTCGGTTGTGGTCGCGTTCAGGCATTGGCGTCGAGACATTATCCTAATGACGAAGTCGTCTGACGTACCACCGTTTCGAAAAAAAAATAGCTGGACGGTCAAAAAGCGTTCATGACGGGAAAGCTCAAGACCAGAGGCAACGTCATGTTGGCGACCAAGCTCGCCGCGGTACTCGAGGTGCGTCTCTCGGATTTGTGCCTGCCGGGTGGGGGATTGATTGTCCTTTTTTTTTCTCCTTTGCCCGATAGACTGCCAAAGGCAAGGCCAAGCTCTAGATGATGTCTTTGTGGCGCATTGTGTATCTACCCGTCGCATTCACCATCCTTCCTGTCCGTCTAGAGTGGTGATCATGTCTCATTATACAAACTCAAGTCTCGTAATATTTCTAATGGTAAGCAAGCGTGAGGTGGGGAAAAGCAGGGTGGTGCGCAGTTTCAAAGAACGGTTGTGGTCCATGTGTTTGAATATGAAACAACATGGAAAGGCAAAAAAAGTTTAGCGCGAGCAGAATCAAAATACCCCTCCGAATAGCCCGCGCTGACGTCTTGGAGTTGGCTGGGAGTCTGGTCGGAGCGTCGAGAGGCTATTGAGCTGCTTCATCACCTAGAGGTCGCACGTGAGCATGTGAGGAAGGCGAGCAGAAAGGGATATTCACCTCTTCGAGCTTATCTTTTCGTTCTTGAAGTTCTAGGTGACGCCGTATCACCGGATTCTCTCGCGCAAACTGGACGATTTCGTTACGGTCCAGGTCATAGATCAGCCGCGAGTCGATCTCTCGCGGGAACTAACAACCAGTTTAGAGGTCGGGTCTCAAATCCATACACGGGAAGTGACTGACCTGATAGAAGAAATGGTCGAGAAGCTCGATGTTGATGAACATCGTCGACGTGTAAGCCAGCTTGTCCGCTACGACATTGAGAAAGACTTCGGGACACAACACGTCATTCTCAGGGCCACCTTTACAGCGTTTTGATTTGAGTGCTGCGAGACGAAGCTTTAATATAGACAGCCTATCGCTGTACATCATCGCGTGCCGGGCTGTCAGCGTGTCAGCGTGGATTCACGAGGGCTCAATACGAGTCTCACCGTCCAAGATCTGTGCAGGGGGGTATCGATACGACTCGGGCTCTTCAGCAGGCGCTTCATCCTCTCCAGCAAATCGCTTGTTCTTCCTCTCCTGCGCTTGCTCCTCCAGCTCTCTCACGTAGCCCATCAACCCACTCAGTCGCCTGCTTCCTCCGACCCTCTTCCTGATCTCCTTGAGCTTGGCCTCGCACATCGCGACCTCCTTATCGAACAAGTCCATCGCGCGTCCACGTCCCTGCTCCCACTCCCGCTCGTCCACATCCACCTCATACTTGAACGGCTTAATGCAATTCTCCACCTGATCCGACGTCAACCCGATCCGATCTCTCAAGATCATATGCGAAAACTGCACGAGTCGCTCCGCTGCACGGGGATGATGGTTGAATGGCTCTCCGACAGCGATCGAGTCGATCAACGCTCTCAGCCCGTCCGCGACGAGCAGCGTTGAATCCCGCCCGACGCCTGATTTCGTGAGGAGTGACGAGGCAGCCTCAAGCTTGTGTCGCCAGTACGCATCGACATCGCCGGCTTTCAACTTGGGATCAGCTCCGAGAGTGCCCAGTTCGGGCGCGCGCTTGTCGAACCAATACAACTGCTCGAGCACGTCCATGACTTTATCGTCGAGCATGGCTTTGAGCTTGGCGCGCACTTCGGGCTTGCGGAATTTCGAGGAGAGATCCTTGAAGCGTGCTTTCAGAGCGTCCACGGACTCGGCGACGTAGGATTCGGCTGTTATACGCCGGTCATTGTATTGGACTTTGAATTGATAGGTGGCTTCTTCAAGCTCGAGTTGAACTGCATTGGTGATGCCGTGGAGGGAAGAGGCCATGCTCGATTCGAGGACTTCCATGAGACGACGCCGAAGGGTGTCAGTGCCTACCATCAAAGAAGAGGACACGCCAAAGTGTTCTGTGTGGCTGCTGAAATAACCTTCTTCGTTCCGTTTGACGAGAGCAAGAGAAGAGGACTTTTTTGCGGCGAATTTGGTGACGACACCGACGTAACCGAGATGTAGAGGGTAACGGTTCCCTTCGAGGATGCCGACACCTTGCTCGGGAGAGACAAGGTCCATCTTGGTGACGACACCGATGGTGCGCAAACCCAAGGGGTCAACTTTGCGACTGGCGCGGAGAGCTGGGGAGTTTGCAAGATCGACGTCCGCGGCGCAAACAGCGAGGATGATGTTGGGTTCACGGATGTACTTTTCACAAAGACCTGCAATCTTGTCTTTGAGGGAATCTGGCTGGTCCATGGAAGCGATTTGAATGTAGCCGGGCAAGTCGATGAGCGTGAGGTCTGGGACATGAGGACTATATATGCGGAGGTCGATCGGTTCGTTTGAAACGGCCTCAGAGGCGGGTACGGCGAGGTTCAAGTCGGTGAGTGTCTGCTGGATGTGCGCAAAGTCGGAGATTCTACCGAGACCGAGCGCTGGGAACTCGCCATATTCTCCCGGGATGTCGCCGTTGCCCTTTGGGGGAGTATGTATGAGAGTGAGCTCGATGGGACGCCTTGTGACCATGTTGTTACCCCTGTGGCAGAGCGGTGAGTGGTGGTGACCTGGAAGAGTAGATGACTGACTTTGGGAGGAACTCGTGACCGACGATAGCCTCGAGAACGGAGCTTTTTCCCGAGCTCTGGCTGCCGATGACGACAATGCTGGGCAGTTTGAGACTGTCGCTCTGGTCTATGCTGAGCAGCATTGTTCTTATTTCGATAAGCTTCTTGGTGAGATGCATGAGACCGTTTTGCCTGGTGTCGAGATCGTTGTCGTTGGACTTGGTGGAGTCGGAGGGGGCAGACAATGTCGCGGCGACGAGGGCAGCAATGGCGGCATTTTCCTCTGGAGATCTGTTGCGTGGATTGCCCGAGTCCTGAGAGGAAGAACCGTAGTCGTGATGGGTGGAGTCGTCCGAGGAGAAAAGATCTTTGAGGAACTGGGGTGTTTCGATGTCGGGTAGTTTTACGGCGGACACGCGGGCAGAGACGGACTTGAGGCCGTCTGAAGTCGAGTCGATGAAGTCCGTGGCGGCGTCTTGGACGGTGGAGAGCCAGCCGGTGGTCTGTTTGCGCAGCTCTGCGACGGGGTTTGTGGGGGGAGGATGGTGGGTGGCATGGACATACCTTCGAACTTGTAATTGGCATAGCCGAACCCGCCTGCGCCGATGGTGACGCCAGCGATGGGGACGCGAAAAGCACGGGCTACGAAGCGGGGGATGGAGGAGTAAGAGATGGCGCGTGCATGGAGACGGCGAAGAGAGGAGGGGACCTCTCTGCGTCGTAGTCGGAGTGGGTTGGCGGTGTGGAGCGTCGCAAACTGGCGGTGTACGCGGGCGAGTTTGCGTGGAAAGAGTCGACGGGTGAACGACATGGAAGGGAGAGTGATCATCTGACGAAGACGGAGCTCCGCAACATTCGCTATTAATTCGTTACCACCACCATGTATCCCATATCATGTCTCTCCCTCCCCCGCCTGGTATCTACGTCCCCGCAGTTCTCTTTTTCGACGAGAACGAGGACTTTGATGTCCCCGCCATAAAGGCACACATCCTCCGGCTCGCAGAGGTATGCCATCTTGCCCGCTCGGTACCGCTCCTATCACGCATCTCTCAAGGGCGGTATCACCGGCATCGTCGTGCAAGGCAGCAACGGCGAGGCCCAGCACCTCTCTCATGACGAGCGCAAGCAAGCCATCTCTCTCACTCGTCAGACCCTCGACGAGAATGGCTTCCAAAACGTTGTCATCATCGCCGGTTGCGGGGCCCCATCTGCAAGGGAATCGAAGAAACTCTGCTCAGATGCCAAGGAGGCTGGCGCAGGCTACGTCCTTGTCTTGACCCCCTCCGTGTGGCCCAATCAGATGACCAACGACGCCATTCTCGCATTCCATCGCGACGTACGTACATCCACACCTTACCCCACCCCGTTACTCAGAACCATTCTAGGTCGCCAGTAACTCCGGCCTCCCATATCTCATCTACAACTTTCCCACCGTCACAGCAGGTCTCAACCTCGAATCAGACACCATCCAAGAGTTGTCCAACCACCCAAACATCGTCGGCACAAAGCTCTCCTGCGCCAGCATTGGGAAACTCCACCGTCTCACCTCCGCAAAACCCTCCTCAGAGTTCGCTACATTCGCAGGTGTCTCAGAGATCCTTCTGCAAGGTCTCTTGTCTGGCAGTGCAGGCGCCATCGCTGCTCTTCCAAACATCGTCCCAAAACTCCACACCAAGTTGTATCAACTCTACCAGGACGGCAACATCAAAGAGGCCATGGAGTTGCAAGGATTGTTGGGCCAAGGTGACTTTGCAACTAAGGAAATAGGTGGAATCAGTGGAATCAAGGCTTTGGTCGCCAACCATTGGGGCTACGGCAAACCCTTCGTCAGGGGTCCCCTCCGAGCCGCAACTGCCCAGCAATTGAGTGGCCCTTATTTCGACAAGCTAGAGGAGTTGATTGCCAAGGAAATGGCATTGTAGGATTGCTTTTGTATCTATTCACATCAATCAACGGACGAAATCATTCGTCTCCTGACTACCACGGTCTTGTGTGCGGTTACACTGTCGGTGAACCCTGAGTCCTTGCGTGAGGTACACAGTCAGTTGGGTGAGACAGCTGCGCACTAAGGGATGTACATAACCGTAGCCAAAGACATGGAACAAATCGGGTATTCCTTGAACTTCTTCGCACGACGAGAGTGCCGGACTCGCTGCGGCTGAGGTCCCCTTGGTTGCAAGATACCGTTTACTAGTCATGTTAACTGTTGACAATCATGATGATCACCAAACTATAGGAGTCTCATTGAACGTGCCCCGCAGTGCCCTCAACGAACGTTTCCCTGTGGTGAGACATGACATAGCGCCACAATTCTTGAAATGGTATTCGACGACGTCGAGTTCCCGCTTCGACTCCGTTCCCCTGCCAGCACATCGTCGTCCGTAACTCGTTCGACGATGAAATATATAGAATTCCCCGAATTAACCCGCCTCGCCCAGGCCCTCACACATGAGGGCCCAGAATGCTCCGTGCACACCAGAATCGAAGCATACAGCTGCAAGAACATCAAACGCGACAAGAAGCTCTTCAAGTCCCTCGAGCACGCCTACAACGACGAGCTGTCTCATTCACCACCTCTCCCTTCATGGCTCGATCGTGAGCCTGAAGAAACCCCATTCGGCCCCATGGACAAGCATGCCTCCCGCAAGACCCTCTACCTTCTCATAGCGACACTCAACATCGCCTTTCCCGACTACGAGTTCTCTGACGTGCGCCCTGCACACTTCCACAAAGAGAAGAGCGGGGCCAGCGTACTCAATTCGTTGAGCACTACTCTGCTATCCCCTCACCGTGGCGGTGTCAGGGCACCTCGCACTTACTCGGCGTATCCACCGACGTCCCCCAACTTCTTCCCGTCCTCTGTCCCAACCTCCTCGTTACCCCTAATGCAGACTCTACCGAGCCCATATGCACCACCCCAAATACAGTCAGGCACTCACCCGACGCTTTACCGCATATTGGACGAGGTCATTGGGCTGACCGACTGTCAGGTGTTCTCCTACTCACCTGACATCGATTCCGATCCTCATGCCAACGACTACTCCGATGACGAGGACGATGTCGTTTCCATCGGTGACGAATACTCTTCAGACGACATTGACGAAGAGGCCACATTCGAGTTTGACGAATATGACGTCGACAAGTCCTCTTCCTCTCGATGTCGCGCTAGTTCCCGCAGCGCTGACGTGGGTGACCGACGGCTACGCATATTCTTCCGCAACCATAGTAGCGGCAGTAGCAACGACGACTCTCCGCTGCACTTGGACTTTCCCCATGTCCGTCTGAAGCGCAGAGATGGCGCTCTGCTCTGGTCTTCGCATTGGTTCTTTTTGAACCCGAAGTTGAAGCGGATATTGTTCATCACCGTGTGGGCGCGCACCCGACGTGCCATTGGCGCGTGGGATGACGAGGACGAGCTGCCAGGCTTTGAGAATGAGTTTTGGGACAGCGTGACGAGCGAACGATTTCTGGGATGGGAAGGCGGCGTTGGCGCTGGAGCACGAGCGTTGGGGCTCAGCGCGTCTGCCTAGGTGGCGTAAGTCTTGTTCCTTGACCTCACCATCGCTGCTCAACCTTGCTAGCAAGTGGCGTCACAGATATTAATCATGGACGATCCCTTTCATATTCTTTCTTGCCTGTCTCGTTAATCACGCCTTGTTTGCGCTCCCATGATCTGCTTATATGCGATCGATATCATATCAGTCAAGGAACTACCTATGTCGTTCGCATATGATCACGTACCTTGTAGTCATTGCTGGCGAGTCCCTAGTGTATTTATTTAGTTACTGTACAGAACGGAGTCGTGAGTTATGGCAGACCGCGATCGGGGTGACTCGACTCGACGATCCCTAGTGCACGACGATGGCCTATCTGTCTCGCAGTTGCGAGCAATCCCAAAGGGCCAAGATGTAGAGGGGGTGTCTGACACGATGGTTCGTGTCAGCGGATGGCGGACTGTTGTGCGATCGTCAATGGAGCGTCGGTTGGCGTCATGAGGCAAGGTGACTGTCGATGACTCGATGGCACCCGAGATAGAACCCGATTATGGCCTGGCGGACCCCTCATCGCGTCGGGCACGCCAGAAGGAACATCCAGAGGGGATGATGGGGGCGCGATGTCGCCCTTCACTGAGAGAAAAAAAGGAAGAAAATCATCAGATGGTACTTGCGGCAAGTCCCCTGTAACCCTGGAGCGGAACGAGATCTTCCGACGCCGTTACTAGAAATACATGGTCGGAAGACCTTGCTTGTAGGCTTCGCAAATATGGGTACCGGCACAGCAGAGTTCCAATGCATCAACAGCTGTCCGAGGCACCGATTTTTGCTAGGTTCGATATAGTACATTTCACGTAGAGAGTAAAGTACGAGCACTATCTTTAGTGCAAACCTTGTGCTGACCCGGCGATCACCCCCTTCACAAGATCTTAGATATTGGCAGCCTACACCGTAAATCTCCGCCTCTCTCACACTATAATTCCACTCCAAAGATACCAAAAGTGCGCACGAGTTACGGCCATCGCGTTCACCCAGCTGAGCGATGTGTCGTCCCGAACGTCGTCCACTGGCCAACGCTGGTCAGAGTCAAGCAGGAATAGCTTGGTAATAGATGATCGCGTCGTAACTGTCCCGAGTACCCGAATTTAGCTGATCGCCAGCTCTGGTTGGCGCATCATAGCTACGCTGCGACTAGATGAGTATACGAATATATGAGAGGGTATACATACGCGCCACAGGATCGTCAAAGACGCTCGAGGGACATCTGGCGCCACGGATTTAAACAGACGGAATGCGGCGGCCGTTTGATTCGCCAAGGTGATTGCAGACGGCGCCGAGGAAGACACCAAGGAAGAGGAGATGGGACGAGGCGAGGGTAAGGACGACGAGATTGCTGGAAGATGTTTGGGAAGCGCAGCGGGAGAGCAATCCGAAAAAGATTGAACGAGAGCCTGGCAGAAGTCATGCCTCGTGAACCTCCTCGATCGTTTGGTCAAAGAGCGCACGACGTTGGGGAGAAGTCGTTCGAAGTCTAATCAATTTTGGGCAAGTGATCTTTGTCCTCCTCGTACCCCTCCACTGCGTCACTAGCTGTGGGACGTAGCATCAATCAATCTGGACTCAGGGATGGTCGACATCACTCACCGAAATCACCATAGTCTCAGCCCGGCATAACGCGCGCGTCTGATGTCCCGCGAACAGGCATCACCCAGGTTACATTCTGTCCACAAACAGTATCATATGCTACTCGTGCGTCAGATACAAGAACGGTCTATCCGAGAATCACGGTGCGGTACATGTACGAACTTGAAAGAAAGTCACTATGCAGAATCATGTCTTGCCAGCGTACTCTCTCAGGCTCCAAGAAATGCCCATATGGTAAACTTGATCCTGGAAGGCATGCACCTCAGTATTATGGTGCACAATGACGTGTGTATGAATGCTCACTAATTCAGGGTTTCTGACCCGTGTCGCAGCCACCGCATCTTCGTTTGCGTGTGCGATAGCAAGAGATACAGAAACGGCCATGGCAGGAGTCGCAACGTTGGAGTTGTATACACGAACTGCAGAACGTGTGCCTGCAGCCCGCACATCGCGTGCCTTCCAGGCATCCCCCACAGAACCTCCCCGTACAATGACCGGCATTGCATTCGCCTTCGAGTGCCACCCCCTCCGTCGCGTCTGGCCCCACAAAAGGACTCCAGTCTTCTTCTACACAATCATCGCAGAGCGTCGTGCGACCGCACTCGGCACAAAATTGGATGTACTCGCACTCATAGACGCAATACACCCGTCTGCACCGTTGGCATTCCTTGAAACAGTTCTCCGCAGGGGATGTCTTGCAGTCGTCGCAAATCCAGCACTGCTCGCATGTGCACCAGAGCCCACCTCCCGGAGAGCACGACTCGCAGACACTGGTATATCCACCCACTCTTGACCAACACTTGCCGTTAGAGCAATGAGGCCGGTCTTGGCCTCCAGTGCAAGAAGCACACCCGATAGGCTTGGTTGGGTGTTCTCGGGCACTATTTTGTATTCGACTGAGGTAGTGCCTCGGTGACCTATTCAAACCATCTTTTGGTCGACCTAGGCACCACGTCAATTCGAATAGACAAAACCAGAGGTTGCAATTAGGACATTGACCAAGCGACGGAACGCCTTTCGCATTTTCCAAGCACGGGAGACACGCGGACGTAGAAACATGTTGGGAGCATGACTGGAAAGGAATAAGCCGGGAAGCTGCACAATCTCTGTTCAAGCACATGATGACGTGACACAAGGTGCACGGCGCCGTCTGTGTCTGGCATAAAGGGCATCGTCTCCAGAGGTGAGCGGAATCGGGGTCTAAGCATAATTCGGCGGGGAGAATCCCGTTAGATTCGAGACGTTCAAAGAAGTCCTGATGTTCGTCAGTCTGATATCAAGTATAATAGACTATAGCCCCACCCTCCAAGCAAGGTGCTCTTGCAGGTGGCGTGCCTTCTCTCTCGCCCTCTTTCTCTTCCACACGTCTTGCAGATATGGCTTGAT
Source organism: Boletus bicolor (assembly GCA_003316205.1). Taxonomy (NCBI): domain Eukaryota; kingdom Fungi; phylum Basidiomycota; class Agaricomycetes; order Boletales; family Boletaceae; genus Boletus; species Boletus bicolor. The sequence continues at coordinate 16,570 of QFEM01005133.1, forward strand.
CTCTTCCTGAACATATTCGATCTGCTCCGCTTCGATGGGGAGATTGGGCTGACCCTCACACTCCGCAGTCTTTGTTTGAAAGTCGATGACTACTTGCCGGACTTGCATCGCAGGCACGTTTTGGTGCAGGACAGCTTTAACCGGGAAAGGTACAGCATCGGTATTTCCGACGGGGTAGAGTATGCTTGCATAGCGAGTCTTGGCGCCTAGGGGAATGCTGGATGATTCCAGGCCAGCTTGCTGGTCGACAAGCGTGAAGGCGCGATCAGCAAGTTCGGCTAAGCACCGAAATGTGCTCTCCGTGCGGGCGGGTGCGACGATATCAACGAAGAACGCACCCAACGGTAATTCAGATTGAGACATGATAATTAGAACGTTATCGAGTTGGTTCTCCACAAGTTATTTCGCACAAAAAAGGAGTTTCGGACACTCTGAGCACGTGAACAACCACGCATTACCTAATTGGGAAGAGATAGCCCCTTTTCTTCATCTGAATAATAATCATTACGAAGTTGAAAATGAGTGTCTGTATCTTTAACCAAGGAAACTTTTTACATTAACTCCTAGCATTAACAGTGAAGTATCGCGAGAATAATATGGTACAAGTCCAGCGACTGGCATCGAGCTAAGCGGCCCACATATCATCAGCGTCCCTCACGACGATAGCTCCCTCATTATTGTACCCAACTCGGAACTGCGATCCGTCTACCCACCGTTTCCATGCGGCCATGAAACCCTTCTCCAGATTCTTGACCCACCGCCGGGTGTCGAAGAGAGGCATGGTTTCACGAGTAAGGAAAAGAGACCGACGGAGATGCAGGAGCTCAGAGTCCTCCGAAACAAGTTCTGCCCCTCCTCCATTCAATCCGAAGGGAAGTCTTTCGACGCTGGAGTCCCAGCACGCAGAAGCAAGCGTGACTGCGCGTTCTTCATATTCTTCTCGGCTGTGAACCACCATCTGCTTCCCCAGTCCGGTAGCGTATGCGAGACTGGCTGACACACGAGAAGCCATTTTATGTCTGTGACTCGGCCATAGACACGCTAGGATCGGAGTGCCTGACCAAAGCACGCTGTGCACGGCGTTAGATATGGTATTAGTCGGTTTATAGGCAAGGTACATACTCAGCAGCGATAGTGTGAGCACTGCACTATTTCCGAGCACAACAGGGGAGACCTCTCTTAGAAGAATTTAATCGGAAAAGAGGGATGAGGCCTACCTCAGCGGTGTCAAGAACAAGATCGGCTACACAGCACCGAGCGATATGAATCTCCTTAGAGGCAACGTCCGTGAACCTGATCCGAGAGGCAACTTCAGGCCCTGCCCATGCAACTGCGGTCTGCAAAAGATTGGGTTCTCCCGCCGCAGGAAAACGAAGTAACCAAAGTATACTGCGTTTAACACGAGAGAGGATGCGTAACCACGTCCAGAATATTACCTGGAGTGATTCATAAGCTAATTTCCTCAGTAAGTGATGCTTAATTCACAGGGTCAATCTTGTAGAACTAAATGTTATTCATCAGTTTCAATGGATGCCTAAATGGATCATCATACAGTACCTGGTTGAAGTTGGCAAATATAATGACATCCCTACGCATGATTAGCGATCTGCGTGCGGAGTGGACGTCGAGTGAACGACTCACTTCGGTAAGTCAGGGAATATTGTCACTCTGAGCTGCTCTCGACGCCGCAGCTCATCTGGCCAGCGAGTCGACGCAAATCCTGGCTTAGAACTAGATGTGCTATAGGATTGTTTATGGTCTGTTGCGAAGTAGGTGTGCTATGTCACGCGTTAGCACCACGATAATAAACAATGACGTTCTAACTTACGGGCATATAAATCGGGCATTCAGTACTGGAATCTCAAAATCATCAGACCGGGTATGCATTCATTCGTGTTAATTACGCACTAGATCCAGTCGTTGTCAGAGGATGCTGGGTCACTCCCCTCATTGACCGGAACCCCAACGTCCGGTGACATCTCATTGGATGACCTAGCGTTTGGAGATCGTCTACGAGCAGCACAAACTTGAACAAATAGATCTGGGGGGCAGACGATCGGATCGCACACAAGGTAATCGCACCAACCTATATCCGTGTCAGAACGCTGACGCTAAACGACGAAAACGCAGACGGACCTGCTGCTAACGTGCCTGCGAATCCCATTAAAGATATTTGAACGGGAGATGGTCTCGCAGCGAAGATCTCATTTTTTGAGCCTTTGGTATAACCGCCCAGATTCACGACTACAAAGAAGTCATATAGAACCATTCGGGAATGTCAAGTCACTTACGAATGTGTATCTGGTCTTGCATGATCCTCTCTATTATGCTACTGATTGACCAAGACGACACATCATTGAAATGAAACTCGGTTTGACGTTCGTAATACTCTCGATAGGAGGATCTATCTGTAGGGCTTGTAGCGTAGAGAAAGACATTAAATCGCTTCCTGCTGTGCATCGCGAAAACGGATTTCATGAGATGCGTCAACGGGTGGTCACTATCAAAGATGTTATTTCCGAAAATTCAAGTAGAAAGCACCCACGTAAAGTCACTCGATACATAGCCAACATTAACCCTGCCACAAAATGGCGGGGGAGGTGCTGGGTGCACAGATAAGTTCCTGCCGAGGTGCGTAAATGCTGTGAGGGACGTATGGAGTGCATTTATATGCGCAATTAGTCGTATAGTTCGAGCCGTCAGCGGAAGGGTAAACTGCGAAAGTCTCGTGCAAGTGTTTCCCCCCATTGGATCGACGGGCTTACCGTGTGAAAGGGTAGGATCAACGGTAACCTGGAGCCTTTAATGCTCGAAACGAGGCCAGAATTAGGGATTTTCATATTTTCATAAATGCCTGTCATGTTTGCATGCTTGGAGTAATAAACCTGGCCGTGGGTCTCGATATACAACAAATGTTGCGTCCGAGTTTGGTACCACTCCATCAAGCGTATCAAAAAGCCAGCTTCTCCAGGAGACCATGATTGTCGAGTGGTGTCGTCTTGAAGGAAATACCCAAAGCGGGTTTTCCATGTATTCTCTTCGAGGGAAGAAATTTGTCCGGAGTGAGCATTCCGGACCATAGCCATCCAATCGTCAAGTGAGTGTGCGCTGAGCAAGCTTGTGGTTTGTTTATGCGTATCCGAGAGCTGTTTCTCGCAAACTTCTATTGCCTTTTGCATCCAAGTAGCTAACGAGACTTCAGTTGAGCTTCGTTTGATATGCGTAATCTGAGTTACCTCGCCCACCCCAATAACAAACCGCATTCATCGCTTGGCTTAATCCACAATATGCATCTACGAAATCAGGATTCACTGAGATTACCCGTTGGTAGTATGGGATTGCCTCAGCGTATTGGCCCTGTGGAATATCAAAGTCCTGAAACATTATCGAGAACGAAGCACGGGACTAACCAAGTCCCTCATCGTATTGGCCATGTTCACTAGGGCAATATCAAGTTCAGGGTGGTACGCCAGTGCATGGTTAAAGACCCTTCAGTGATGAGCATTGAGTTGAGTCAGTCAACCATCGAATTTTGAAGAGCGCACCCAATAGCTCGGGTCATGTGTCCGGCGTCCTTCAAGAGAGACCCGAGATTTGAAAGCAAATGAGGATGCGATGGATCGAGTCGCAAGCCTTCTTCGTAGTATAGTCGTGCGACTTCACGAGCGCTTGTTCGTTCACCGTGAATACCTGTGACCGTATCTTCGGAACCAAGACCGCACAAAATAACGCCGATGTCATTCAAGGTAGAGGCATTGGGAAAGAGCGACGCTGCGAGATAATGCATGATGAGAGCCAATGCTTCAACCGTGCAAAATGGTTTATCGGAGATGTTGAAGAGTTCAGTTGCGTGAGACCTTTGAAATCTGCGGGCGAGACATAAAAGTACAGATGCCATTGCCATCTTACTCTCTCGACAGTATTGCTCGTAAGAGAGGTTTGCGGGTAACTGTGCGGCTTGGATTGCAAGTAAATAACCATTCTGTGAGGAGAGTATGCAAGTCGATAGTTGATGTATCTGGTCGGGAAGTAAGACGATATTCGGCAGGGCACCCGTTGTTGGGTCGATCAGCAGCAGTATCAAGTCATCGCCAGCGTCGTGAACTGCTTGAAGGATGTCGAAGTTTGGATCACCAATGCGAGGAAGAATATTTATGGGGCCAGTGAACGCCAATGCGTCTGTTGTGGAAGTAGAGATGGATGAGGCATGGACAAAGGACAGAGTCGTTGCAGTCACCCAAGCGGCGACAATGACATCGCGAAAGGCTAACTTAGCCTTGGGGTAATAGCACGACTCTGGCTTCTGAATGGCTATCTCGATCGCGTACATGTAACATTGCGTTGTGGCCGGAATGGTGTTGTCAATTCTCTGCATGAGGTTTCCGATATTGACTAAAACGTTGAAGAGGCGACGTATGCTGCGCGGGTCGACTACGGTTGTCAGCCAAGCATCATCGGACAAAAGCTGACTGCAGGTATGCTGGCATATGTCAAGAGTGTTCTCCGGGATGGATGTGGAAACCAGCAGGGTATTAAGAACTGCATCCTGCGGGAGAAGTCAACACGCGACCTCCCATGAAGGGTGGGGCGAACCAAAAAGTCCCAGTCGGGGAAACGATGTGTCAACGATTCTAGACCGTTAGTCAGCTCAGTCAACGAAGACATAGGTGAGGATATGAGACGAAGGCATCGAAGGAGAGTCGATGAAGTTGAGGAGAGAGAAGGGTTGCAGCGAACTTATCAAAAGGGACTGCCGTTCCGTAAACAACACACTCAGATTCCTGTGTAAGATTGATTTTGAGCGTACAACTATGGAAGACAGTGAGAGATTGCGGAGACGGAGGCGTTCGGCATTTCGGCAGCCATGTGGAGGGGTCTTCCTTGGTAAAAGGGGACACCCCAGATTACTTGAGGCACCTGCACAACCGAGCAGCGTGGGTGATTTGCTCCACTTTCCAATGCACGCCCCACCTTACATTAAAATAATGTGTTTTGTCCGCGGGCGGAATCAGCCGACATTCATCAAATCCTCCGACGGAGATGGATCATCGTCAGGATTGGCTCCTGCCACTCTCCTTGGATGCTCGCGAAGCTTGTTTTTCAGCGATATCATCATCTCCTTGAACGCCTCCTCCCCCCCAGGATACATCTTCTCCCAAGAACCACAGGCAGAATTCGACTCCAACGCAAGATTGAGCAACTCGATGAGATGTCCATTGATAGGATCCACGCTCAGCGCCTAACACCGGTCAATGGTGTTCATAGCATCTGGAACCAGACCTCACCTCGTGATACTTTACAATGGCCTGGTCAGTATCCTGAAGATGGTGGTAGACCATTCCAAGAAAACCAAGTCCCTGAGGATGTTGTGGTTCTATCTCGAGTACTCGGCTATAATTGGTTTTGGCCTTTTCGTAATCTCTATATGAATCGTGAGGAAGAGGCGGTTTGGACGGTCTAGAACCTACTTCAGTTTTCGGTAACATGTCCCAAGATTCAAGTACGTGGTAATCCACGACTTCTGCGACGATTGGGTGACCTGAGCGAGGTCAAGGGATCGCTGGAATAGACCTGCTGCACGTTGGAAACTATCCAAGGTCTTCCAACCCATGCTTCCACGTTAAAAGTGTCACTTACTCTCCGTGGGTAAATGCCATGACACCTAGCTCGTTCATCAAAAGAGGGTCACTATCACATGCAGCGTTGGCGGCATTCAGCGCCTCGTCGGCAAGGGAATGATTTGACAGCACGATCTGCTCCATGCCAACGAAGAGGAGGGGTAAATGAGATCTACTTGAAATCAATGGCAAGTTCCACACGAGCTAGGACATACACGAACCCCACAAACATACGTGCGCATGTAGAGTACGCCGTCACTGCATGGTCATGCTCACCTTCCAGGGCAAAAGTATGAGCAAAAGCAATCCACGCTGGTCCAAAGCGGGGGTCCATTAGTGAGGTTTTACTACAATCAATCAGTAACGGAGCCGTCCCGTTGCACACCAAGCGCCAACCTAAAGTACTGTCGCGCTTGCGACCATTTGTTCGAACTGAGATAATATACGCCAACAGCATACCAGCTTATGGGGTTTTCGGGTTCCTTGTCAACAAGCTCGTGGGCCAAGACAAAAAGCTTGGAGTGCAGATATGATAGATGATACATGCACGCAATGTGCAATGGCATTGTGGCGTCATGGAACGCGACGAGGTCAAGGATTCTGTGTCGAGGGTGGTCATACCTTGACGTAGTGATTCTCTGCAGGGGGGACTTACCTGCTGGTAATTACAAAGCAATCTGCCCAGCGAAGTTGGGTGAATAATGCATCTGCAAAGCTGTACAAGATGTCCGGGTTATCTGAGAGTTTGAAATCTTCTACAAGGCGTCGCCGAGTGAGAGCATGTTCCTCGGCATGTCTATATTTGCGCAGTCGAGATGTATAGATCAATTGGATGAAATCTGCATCCTCTTTAGTCTGTTCCCTGTACGCAAGACCTTGGACAAACTCCCACTCTGGATAAATGTCAGAATATGCAGAATGATGATGTCAATTCTCACACTAACCTTCTTCTGGAGTCATCATCTCTCCACTGATAAGTTGGTTGAACGCATCATAACATTTAACATCCAAGGTCAAAGCCTCCATAAAACACAGCTTGGCCTGATCTCCGCGATTGAGTTTGAGCATCAAAATGCCTCTCAGGTGACACATCGATGCTTCGACCTAAGTAACTGAGTACACATCCACTACCAAACCACTCACACTTACCTTTATGCCACCGTCCACGTTAGGAACTGATGCTCCACTTTTGCCTGTCTAGCGTTAGCACCATCCACGCCCAGAGTAATAGGCATTAGCACCTGAGTGACGAAAAGGATTTGCCTCGCCAAGTATTTCAAGGGCATCTGACCAATTACCCTGTCTTACTTGGCATTGTGCTGCGAGATAACGACAAGCGACACTCATGTCAACAAGCCTAGAGACGTTTTCCTGGAGTGCCTCCGGTAGCTTGATCAATCCAGCTGGGCCCATGGGGAGACGAGAGGATGGTTCAAGTTGTGGCTGGGTTTCCTTGCCTTTGCCCTTGGTAATCGTGGAGAAGGGACGGGCCGCAGAGGGACCTGTCATCGGATGATCGAATCCATTTGGATATGGAGGTTCTGCGGTCTGGTTTTTGGTGGGAAACGGACGCGTTAGCAATCTCTCCGCACGAGAGTATTGGTGAGTCATGAAGTATGTCTGAGCCAGCCAAAACGCATCATTCGGGTCGTCTTCAGAGTATATTGTGAGTGCAACAAACGCAAGAGACCATTTTAGGACACGACATACTGGTCCAAGAAAGAATCTTGTCTCCCCAGAACGCGGCGGTTTCGTACAGATGCTGCATGAGAGCATCGTGACGCCATAGACGCATGCGATCCACCACTCCCCACTCGTCATCATCGTCAAGATCTTGCTCCGTTTCCAAGTCTCGAAACACATCCATTGTATCGTTTGCGAGAGGGTGTCGACTGCTGCTGTCCTTCAATCTGCGGTGCCGTCTAGGGGAGGCACGCGGAGAACTAGGGAGCATAGACCGGTTTGGATCGAGGGCAAGGGGACGCGGAATAGAGGAGGTGCTCATATCACCCGTTGCGAACGAGGATATCATGGGTTGTGGGCCAAAAGAAAAGGAAGAGCTTATTGAGCTGCGGTTTCTCGAGGTCGCTGTTGACGGCAAGCGCGGTGCTGCTGGGATAGTGAAACTGCTATGCGGGGGCGGAGTGGAAGCCATCTCAACGTGCAAGTCGATGAGATCCACAACTTGGTACACCAGAGACGCGTCGTTCGGCACGTGACCAGAATGCTCCTCCAAAACCAATAAATAAAGTGGTCATTAAAGACAAATGCGTCTCAATAACATACAGTAACGTAGTCCAACCAGGGTATTACGCGAAGCAGGAGATTAAGAGCTAACAGGATAAGGTCACGGACGCTCTGATCTCATCCTCGTGTCAAAGTCAGTAGAAGATTCTCGATGCGCCGTTGTTGATCCTCCCAAACATGATTAGCTTAGATAGACAGTCAATGTCGCAGCATCCACATACCTGTATCTCCTTCATCTCGTCCTGAAGGCGGCGGATAGGTAGATCCCGGTATTGATCCAGTAAAACTTGCATTCGTTGTAGGTTACTCCCATTTTCATGGTCTATAGCAGTAACCGGTCTTGAATGGGAGAACAGCTTCGAAAGTGGAGTGGTGGTGTCCAAAGATAAAACCTTGGCATTACTAGTGACTTCCTGTAACGGTGCCAGAGCGCTGATTTTCCGTTTCCGGGCCGAGCGTGGAGTCTGCTGGCTGTCTAACAGAGTGGTGCGTTCACGAGATGGCGATCGCGACGAAGGACTTGCTGGAAGGAGTGAGACGGCTGCCAGCGATGAAACTCCCCCGTCCCCGTCCTCATTCTCAGAATCGTGGAACAAGTTGAAATCCCGAGATTCCTCAACCTCGAAGATAACATCATACATATCAGTCGACTTTGATCCCACCAAATATTCAACAAGTGGCATGCTCTTTAGATGGCGAGGGAGGCTTTGATAAAAGGCATGTTTGGTGTCTTTCTTGCATTCTTTGATCTTGCGACCAGAAGCTAATCGTCGCTCATAAAGCGCAATGATAATAAGGATTGGAAACGACTGATGCAAACAACGTTAGTGGAGAATTTAAACTGCAGAACATACGCACAGTTAGTTTGATCAGAAAAACGTTTGCAGAGTGCAATGCACGTGGTGATAGAACGTAGCTCGCTGGTTTCAGTATCAAAAACGCGAGAACATTAAATGGAGGCTGATAACTAAATAGAGCATCCGATTTCACTCTGAGAGATAAGTTAGCATGTTTCATCAAAAGAGTCAAGATCTTCGCCCACCCTTCAATGGTCGTTAGGGCATGCTGGAACAAATACTTCTCAAGAGTAAGCCATAATCACCGGATAATGCATTTCTCGTACCTCTTGACTGGAATTCTTTTATCAAAACGAGTGAAAAGGATGCACACGGAGGAGAAGAGGGAAACCTACTTCATCGATTCGTGCCGCTGTATTGGAAAGAATAGAGATAAGGACTAAAGGGCAAGGGATCAGTCACGACGGTGCTAACACCTAGAACTACATACTCGTCAGCAGGAGTGTGTTTGCCAACACCGCAAAACAGGTCATGAGGACGGGACCGAGCACGGGGTGAAAGCTCGAGGCCTGCATGAAACTAAGACTGGTATTCCCGAACCAGATCTGTACCATTAGCCAGGCTATGGCTTTGACAGTCCATCGATCCGATCCTTGCCCCCTTCAGTGCGTAGATATCACTTCAAGTAGGATGACTTACCAAGTGTGTACAAGGTCAAGAGTAAACCAGAGAAGCACGTCGCAGCAATACACATGAAGAACACGAACTCAGAAAGCATCGCCCGCAAAGCACTAAAACCGATCAGCATGAGTTCCGCTCTGTGTTGCCTGCACTCACAGGACAATGACGTTATCGGCAATAGCATAAAAAGCCAGACTAAGAACCGTATGATGTTGGCATGAGTTCTGACTAATTCGACGACAAGAACGTACCGCGGGACAAGAATACATGCACCACAAGCCAACAGATCGAACGCTAGCTTTGAGGTGCCCGCTATTCAAAGGTGAGATGCTAAGTGCATAACATCGTGAAACGTGAGACCTTCGTCACATATGAGCCCTTTCATGCGAAGCCCAACATACGCCAAGAAAACCAGGACAAATGAGGTATCAAACGCGTTCCATACCTGTTATCTAAATTAGCCCTGTTTTCGTGTTCGTAATGAACATGGGAGGCTCACATTAGATATGTAGACTGCCAGACGCCACAGAAGTTAGGAACGCCCCAAGTTCACTCTGGGCTTAACACTCACTGCGCCAGCCATATTCCCGCGAAGCCGTGTATTCTTGTAATGTGAATGCGGTGGCAAATACAAGGAAGACTGATTCCCATGTGGTCACGCTTTCGGTGTCTTGCGCTGCTCGACATTAGCTCGAACCCCAGTCGGAAAGGTCGACATACTGCGTAAGCAAAGCACGAAAATCAGCGTAAGTATTGCAATGCTTAAAAAGTGCAAGATGTTCGAATAGCGGGGGACTCTCAACCTAGATAAAGGGTGAATACGAAAAGAGGATCTAAAACCGGAGTCCAACCTATAATGGTCAAGAAATGAGGCTCTCCGAACATCATACATCTCGATGGCGCGCTGCTTGTAGTTGTCGGCCACAAGAGACCTATTGGCGGCGATGGTAAAGATAATACGACCGGTGTGCATATCATCGACAACACTTTGTACGATGGGAGACGCGAGGAAGGCCTTGGCTTTCGTTGCTATGGCCATCTACATCGGCACATCTTATGCAAGATGATAGTGAGAACAAATGACCAAATACCCACCTCGATCGCGCTCTCGAGGGGTTCTTCTGTGCCTAGCACATCCTTGACTTCTTCCACCACGTCAAGCGGTGCGCCAGCCAACGGATTCCAAAGTGTGGTTAGAACCGCGACTAACTGGAGCTTGCTAGACGCAAAGTGGCTGAGGAGTTTCAGCGCCAGTATCTCGCAAAGTGTGGCTCGAGAAGCCAGGACACTTGAATTGACCAACTCTGTTGCAGCCCGAGTCAGGAAATAGGACCGAGCAACCATGCAGGCATACACAACGGCCATGTTCTGGAGTCGTGCATACTTGAATACCAATGGTCGTACTACAGCGAAATTGACATCGGCCGCGGTAAGTTGCCTGTGGCAAAGTGTCGTCAAGAATGTATGGGTCAATGGATGCAGAAACTCACTCCCAACTCAATGGAGTATCTGTAGTGAAGAGGTCAGCGGCTACAGACTGTATCTCCGATGTGACAGCACGAACCTATGGAGTTCTGGAGAACTTGAAATTAGAACAAGAAGAGCACAGAGAGGACACGACTGACCGTAACATCTTTTTTCAAATATGGTATTAATGGAAACACCTTGACGGTGGCCAGGAAATCTTGCGTTGGTGCAGCTAGTTGTTCGTGGCTCAGTTGCTCCTCAAAGTCCATATTCCAAGAGGAGAACAACGTAACTGGTCTTGAGTTGAGTCGAGGCAGGTGTTCGGACTCGGGCTCTGTTGAGTATTATGCATGTACCATATTAGACACAAAGCTCACATAGGGGTGTTTGGTCTCAGGTGCCAAATCCATACGTTGTTGTTCTCTGAGAAGTGAATACTTATACTGGTTCGAGCTCTGTCCTTCCTTCATCTTCCCTTTCTCTCGCACGAACCATGGGATGCTGTTTTTCTGAGCCAGTTGATTTTGATTCTGAAGTCAATCTCTTTCATTTCGAGCTCCATCGAGCTGTTGGGAAGGGTGCTTTTGGAAAGGTAAGCGGTCATTGCAACCGATTCGCTCCTAAACAATACTCGCGACGATATCGTTATTCACTACCCCCTGTACCAGGTCAGGGTAGTCGAGCACAAAAAGACAAAGCAAGTATATGCACTCAAGTACATCGACAAATCAAAGTGCGTGAAACAAAAGGCGGTAGCAAATATAATCCAAGAGCGTCGTCTTCTGGAAGAGGTGCGTCGCGTCACGCATGTTGTCTTGCGGTCTATTCATCCATTATTTCATCGCAGGTCGACCATCCTTTCGTCGTGAATCTACGATACGCCTTTCAAGATGACGATAACTGCTTTTTTGTCCTGGACCTTATGCTCGGAGGTGACCTTCGATGTGAGTCATGTCCTTGGGTTTCCTTATGTGTTACACTTTAATTTCCTCCCCCAGTCCACCTCGAGCGCAATGGCAATCTCTCCGAGCAGGTTGTGCGTTTTTGGATGACGGAACTCATATCTGCTTTAGTGTACCTCCACAAACGGAGGATCATCCACCGGTATGCTTCGCTCTTATTTCTACGTCTATTGTTGGCGACGGATCATCTCCTTTTTTAGCGATATAAAGCCCGATAACATTCTTCTCGACGCCCAAGGGCATGCCCACATCACGGATTTCAATGTTGCAATCCATTACTCAGAGCGGCGGTTACACACCAGCGTCGCCGGTAGCATGGCCTACATGGCTCCGGAGGTAATAGGGAGGAATGGATATACTTGGTGTATAGACTGGTGGAGTCTCGGAATCACTGCGTACGAGCTTCTATTCAACTACCGGCCGTTCGATGGACGCACCGCCGAGAAGATGAGAAAATCCATAACGAACGCTCCCTTAAAGTTCCCCGAGGATGTAAGCCGGAAATGTAGTTTGGAAGGCGTCAGCTTCATCCAGGGGGTAAGTGCTAGGCACTTTCTGTGGTATGAATCGTCACGAGTCGTGGTGTGTAGCTCCTCGAACGCAATGTCAGCCAACGCCTTGGTTGTAAATCTGGAGGCGCGGGCTTCCAGGACATCAAAGATCACCCATGGTTGTCCGGAGTAGCTTGGAACCACTTAGGTTCCAAATCAGCTCAGCCCCCATTCGTACCCGACGTCAGTGCGCCGTTAGCGAATGCTGTGTATTTACTCACTTCACAGGTATGTACAGGCGAAGAGAGCAAACTTTGATGTTACTCATGAACTTGACGAGTTCTTGATGGTGGAGAAGCCACTCACTCACTCGAAACGCAAAGTTAACCCTAACCTGGACAAGATGAAGCCCGAGTTCAGACAATTAGAGGAAGAGTGAGCATTGTATTTTACACACAACAACTTCATACTCATTGTGTTGAAGGTTTACTGTTTACGATTTCATGTCCTCACAACGCAGATCATATTATCCTCACAATCAACCAGTTACTACGGTGGCTCAGATTTCTGAGTCACCCGAACGAGATCAATTCACCACCATGCAATCGCAGACAAACACCATTCAGCCAACCGCCACGATTGCCGAACGTACATTGGCTGAACGCTCACTTGCCGGATCACCCGTTCCCGAAATAACTCGACTGGACAATATACCTCTGGTCGCCACCTATTCAGGGTACCCTTGAAAATGCTCGTCACTTTGTTTATCTGAATTGAGCGATCGGTCACGTCCTCTATACGAAGAACACTCGTGTGCACCAACTGTTGCAGTCAATCCTTTGTATACTTGCTCAGAATTCATCCGCACGTTCCACTACTTAAGCGCGCAGGCATCATTGAACTTCGAAAGGCTCTAGCATTCTCTACATGTAACTTACTAGTCGTGACCACAAGGCACTTGTTAATTCATTCGAGGTGTGCATCTTGCCGACATAAGTACACAAAGTGCTAAACCTTGCTTTGCAAGCAGGGTAATGCCCGTGCCAATCCCTAAGACTCATTATTGGTATGATTGAAGCCATACAAAACAGTTTCAATAGCTGGATTCTTGTGCACTCTGTGGGCCATCTCGAACTCCAACTGGCCTTGGCCCAATTTCCTGCCCCAAGTGTCTCGCCTCGACAGATCCATCATTTTACCGCCAAGTGCATCCTCATAATAGGTGGGCTCACCTGCGCCCTTCATATTCTTCAGCACACCTCGAAGAAAATGGTTACAGAAAAGGTCATCGAGGGACCGCAAATTGTGGTCCGTGATGTGATCGAGTTTGAGGACTTCCCAGCAATATCATTGTAGCCAGGAACGAACGGAATGACTACTTGCCCACGCTGTCGGAGCGAATGGTGAGAACTAATACATACAATGAATCATGTGAACCTTCAGCAAAACGGCTAACATTAGCCGACAGTAGCCGATGGTCAGGTCAGGACCAGTCAGGACCACATCTGCAACGCAGTGTATAACGTTATCGCTTGACGACTCTACCACCGACCATTTGAGAGCTGTGATTGGAGGACAGCCGGTCAAAAAAGGAGATCCAGGGTCGCCGCTGCGCTAAAACTGAGCTAACCCAAAATAAGATGCTAAACCAGCAGTGAATCAGCGCTTAGGTCTGCGGATGCCAGTCAGGACCACTACCCAGATGCCTGAAGACAAACACGAATCATAAATAGCAGTCATTAGATACCTGGTCGGAGAAGGATATATGTTCCAGGGGATGGGAGTTCGCGGTGTTGAGGACAAAGAGCCCCTCGTCGCCCGTAAAAAGTCGCCGAATTGAACTTTCCGACTTCCCGAACCCATCTCAACGTCCGGGAGCACCGCCATGCGCAGGGGTCGATTGGTCGACGCAGTGTTCTGCCGGTCAGTAAACGTTCACAAAAGTTAGCAAATGTTCATGTGTGAACTTTCCCATG
>QFEM01005147.1:0-17608 GCA_003316205.1 Boletus bicolor
TTATACAGTTATACGGTTCCGGCACTGACGTCCGAGTCCAGTCTGCTGGTGGAAATTATCTCGAGCACTGATGCGGAATCCCTGAGATGTTTGGAAGCAGGTCAATTTACACACTAATTTACACACTAAATATCCGCTCGCGTCATGCCCGAAAGACGTTCAATCGACCGTCCCAACCACAGCTCGCCAGAAAACCCTCATCATACAATGACCAACTACACCCAGCCACAAACTCGGTATGAGGATCGTGTACATGTAGTAGGTTTGATCCCCCCGGTACGGGATTTGTACTCCAACTGCGAGGTGGAGATTCGTCAACCATACATTCGCAGATATCAGATTATACGGGACGTACATCCGACAGGTCATATCATAGCTCGCCGTCGCAAGGATATCCGCTCTATGAGGACTCCACTGAACCTTCCTGACGGCGTATTCGTGACCCGGCAACTGTATCTCACACACGCCGCCAACGGACTGGCTCGTCGGAGGCACCGTGCTCGCCATGCGACAGTCCCAGATCTTCACCGCCTTGTCCACCCCTGCGCTAGCGATCACGAACGGGCGGTACTTATTCCAATCTATAGAGAGCAACTCTGTACCCGAGGCCGGGACGGTGAGGACGGCTGCTGAGACAGGATTGGTAAACGAATTGAATGAGGGGCCGGACGCATAGGCTGGCGTTCGTAAATCGAATATTTTGATCGTGCCGTCGGTCGAACACGAAGCGACAATGTCCGGTTGATGCGGCGAGAAAAGAGCCTGATACACGCACGACGAGTGCGCTTTCAGAGTTGCTACCGAGCGAGGTCGCTCGGGCGTCCACTTGAAACATGTGTTAGAGGAAGGGGAAGCGGACGGACCTCTCGATGAGGTCACTTACGACTTTGAGGTTTCCATCCCAAGACGAAGAAAGGAACGTATCCTTCTTGAGATTGGACCAGTCCACAGAAAAGACTTCCTTTGCGTGTTCATGCCAAGCACGAATCGGAAAGTCCTACCGAGGACTTTGTCACTCTGCTATTGGCCATACCACGCAGGACGGAATGCAAGGCAAAACTCACGTTCAGCATGACGTCCCATAGTTTGATAGAACCGTCCCCCGAACCTGTCACGATCTGATTTTCGTGGATCTCGGACCAAGCGACGTCATAAAGCGCATCCTGCGATTCATAGCTGATCACTCTGAGCAATGCATATAGACATGAAGTATGGGTACTGACTGCTTGTCGAGCTTGATCCCGCTGGCGCCGCCTGGTCCTGGGACGAATGAAACGAGGTGCAAACGACCGTTGCCTACCAAACCGAAATTGGCGGCAGATGCAAGGGCGACGCGCGTGTTGTGGAACGGGGACCAAGCAACGGAGTAATGGGCAAAGCCTGGTGTCTGCAACGCAGCAGGAGGTCCTCGCGAAATGTTCATCTCATACGTGGTCGTCGCCAGTATTGATCGATATTGATTCCGCGTGATCTGCCCTCACGCGGACTCCGGCTATGAGTTCGACCCTTCTCCCCCTTTGAGTCGGACGTGCGCTGAGTATTATACACTGGCACAACCTCCGACTTTGCTCTTTGAATGCGAGTTTCTGTCCCTACGATCCCTCATGCCGTCTCCTCGGCGCCGACCAACACCATCTCACCCATTGCAGCGGTAGAGCGCATCGCATCTTTCCTCACCTCTGGAAATGTCACACTCCTGACAGGCGCAGGCGTCAGCGTCGACTCTGGCATCAGGGCTTACAGGGGGAAAGACGGGCGGTACATGAACCCCAATTACAGGTGGCGTCATTCGTCAACTAATCGTGGTGTATTCTCATCATCATGAACCAAGGCCGATCTTTGTACGAGAGCACCCGCTCGCGTTTCCCGGATAAGATAGCAGTCTGACGAAAAGTCAACAGTATCATGAACTCGTCGCGGATAATTTCAAAGGACGTGCATTCAGGCATGTACCTGTCTCCATCGTCGTCCCCCCCCGGCGTCACTCACGTCGGTCCAGGCAGCGTTACTGGTACGTATTTCGTGCAACGACGCACATCTTGGAGTGAACGACGCCTCGTCGTAGGCTTCGTTCATACCTCGGTTATCCCCCCGTCAGAGACACACGACCGAATACCACCCACTATGCCCTCGCAGCCCTACAACACACCGGTCACATCAACAAAATAGTCACGCAGAACGTGGACGGTCTTCACCGCAGAGCCGTCACCCATATCTGGGACGACGCTCGGATCGACGGACGCATCCTGGAACTTCACGGAACGCTACATGTCAGTCTTGTGGTCCCACGCCATTGCCGCGCGCGCATTTGGAAAATTCTGACAGGCGGTAGAGAGTACATTGTCAATTCGGACATGTCGTCAGTAGAGACGTATTCCAGGACCGGTTGTCCACCCGCAATCCCAAGTGGAAGGCGTTCGTCGACGATCTCGAAGTGACTGGAAAGAAGCCTCGGAGTAATCCAGACGGTGACGTCTGTATCGAAACGACGCCTTACACAATCGACACTAATGGGGGGGACCACAGGTCGAGCTGGAAGGCGTTTCGTACGGCGATTTCGTTGTACCTGAATGCCTGGAATGTTTGGCACATGGCCGACATAACACAAATGTACGAGGCTTTCCGCTGGCATGGGCACTCCCTAACGCCTCTCAAAGCAAAAACCAGAGGTCATTTTCTTCGGCGAATCAATACCCCGAGCCATCAAGGAACGCTCGTAAGCTCTCCATTCTTCTCAGCATCAAAGACCAACAACGTCTCTCTTGGCCTGTCAGATTTCGTGATATAGAACAATCCGACAAACTATTTCTCATCGGGACTACCCTCGCGACGTTCTCAGCTTACCGGTGAGCATGCATCTCTCTACTCACGGGGGATTGCACTCATGAAGAAACCTCGTTCCCCACAGATTGGTCAAACATGCCCTCGAACTCGGGAAGCCGGTATTACTTCTCAACGTCGGTCCGACTCGCGCGGACGGACTTTCGGGGATCGACAAGATAGAGATCGAAACGTCGCGTGTGATGCGCGATACCGTCAGAGCTGTACTGTATGTTTTCTTTTTTTTCTGTCAAACGGTAGAGGTTTCAGCACCACGTTGATCGTCATCTAACAGGGGTACTCGCGCCAGCGCCGATCCCGTTGTTGTCAGCCTGCTAAACAATGGAATACACAAGCCTCCTTTGGATGATAGTGACGGATAGCGCAAGGGTACTGTAGTTGGGGAGAGTGCTATTGGTAATAGAGAGTGCCATAGAATGTGTAGATTATTGCCCACGTCCGAGCGTATGTAAAAACCATCCTCATGGTATATACAAGTTATGAGTAGATATTTTTCAATTTGATGCCAAACTCGGTGGGTCGAGGACGTGTAAAAGGAGATGCTGTCATTGAGGAAATAGTTGCGGTAGATATGGAGTAAGCATGAAAGTTAAGCGTGTGGTAGAGTAGGACGGATGCGAGGAACAACAACAGAGCGAAAACGATAGCACCTGGAGGTGGAGGTGAGGGATAATGTAAGATGGTAGTTTATGCCGATAACGAGGGGGCGTCTTCATTGTATGTACCCAGGTGGAGAGTAAGCCGGGGTGCCGGATAACGCATTTCTACGGGGTGGAGGAGGGAATCATCATGATCGTCGTCATTGTCCTCCTGGTCGTCAGAGGCGGACGCGAAATTATTGTTGGCTATCCAAGCGGGTGGTCTGAGTTCTGACCAATTCCAAGTTTGCCAGCGTTCGACGAGGGGAACGTGCTTTGGTAACGGACGTTGAGAGCGATGCAGGTAATCGAGAAACGCAGAGTCTAGTTCACGTACAACAGAGTTGGTAGACAGATCGAGGTCATCGATATTCGGAGAGAGAGATCGCTCTCTAAAGACATCAGAGACGGAGGGACGATCATCGTCCGGTGTCAACGGGGGCGGTGTCGCGTTGTCGCCATCGGTATTGGAGGACGAAGTGGGTGACTTTTTAGCCGGACACGTATACTTTGGTGACTCGAGTCAGTCTTCCACAGGCGGTATCAAATGGCGTGTACTTACGATGTCTTTGGGAGTTCGCCGAGCGGCGCGAGCTACGCCAATCGGTTTTCGAAGGCACCGCTCTCTATGTTTCATCCAGTGAAACGGGTCATAAGAGCTTTTTGGGGAAAGCTTGATACGGCTGCCACATCGCTTGCAAGTGACAAAGAGCGGTCCGTGTACCTCCGCCATGGGATCGTCGCGCAACTTCTTTTCTCGAGCAAGTTCGGCGGCAGTCCTCGATGGAGCGTCCACTCCGCTGCGGTCATGGATTAGTGCGGGGGGAGTAACGACTCGGATTGATACCGACGTTGTGAGGATTTTCATGATAGAATCGCTGTTTGGTGACCCCCTATAGTGTATCCCCGATGAGCGGATGCATGGCTATTGCCAGGAAACAGCCCACATTTGTTGGAATATTTGCAAGTGGAAAAACCAAGGATCCAAGGATACGTTTCGAATTAGATGATTTGGGGGTCGGATGGAGTGGGGGAAGGCGTGACTGAGAGGGGGGACGGTCAGGAAAGTCAGGGAAAGGGACTCCGGAGAGAGATTACGTCGAGGATTGTCTCCCCCCGAATGTCTAGCGAACCAAGCAATTTGCAGCAAAGAAATCCAGTCAGAAAAAACGCGCGGAACAAACGAACGAGCGAGTCGTCCACTCGGAAATTCCCGAACCCCGCACACCGCACGCAAGGGGTCAGGCAAGGGGCCAGCGTCCGAGATGTACAGAGTCATACAGCAAGCAAAGCAAGAATGGTTCGAAACAAGATTTTACGCTGCCCGATAAGTTTTACGTAGAGCCTAACCCTTCTCGGAATCCACGGGCAAATTCTTTCAACGGTTGCATGAACCACCCGAACAGACTCGGCGCCTCCCCCTCTGGAGGCTTGAATGTCTCTGTTCGTGGGCGGTTCGTTGGGCGTTCATCTTCCGCCACTGCTTCATCTTCCGTCTCTTCTTCACGGCCCCGCTTCACCCCGACTTTCATGGCAGCGGGGGAGCTTTCAGTAACCGCAGTTGTCTCGGTCGAATTGCTACTCGAGTTCTCGTCCACAGGTGTGGGTGATCGTGGAGACCTGCCCGCAGAAACTTGGGAATGGGTACTCGAAATGGAATGTGGGGGAAACACGCTTGGTCTATGCGACGTGGATCCCTGAGGGGTGATCGGTGCAGGGGTCATTCTGTTGTCATAAATCAGGGCTAAATCAACAAAGTGTATGACAGCACTGACGGTATACATTTTTCCTTGTGTTCAGTCCATTTAGTTAGGTCATAGTCCACCTCACCCTCCAATGCCACCACCGACTTGCAGGTACCGCATTCCACTTGTCCCGGCCAACACGCCTTGACTTGTGGATCATTCAACAAGATAATCTTTCGTTCAGCAGTGGCAACTCTGCTACCAGGGCTAAAACTAGGCTTAGATGGTGTGTGGCGGACAGACCGAGGGGCCGGGTTTGAACCAGGACATCGGTTCTTGTGGCATTTCCAGTTAGATGAGGCATAGTTAGAAATCGCCGAGAGTTTAATCCATTTTTTACAAGTTCGACACAGGACTCTCTGAGGCTCCACTTCCTGAATCTGTGGATCATCCAGAAGAATGGCTCGTCTCTGTGCTTCCGTCCTGCGGGGTGATCTGCTCGGTGAACATGACGGCGCCTCTGGATTTACTTCTGTCTGTGCGACACTGGTTGTGGGTGATGGTACGGTTAATGATTCTTCCTCCTTTACTTGGATTTCTGTGTCTACTGGTTCGGCTTTCTGTCTTGTGGTGTGTTAAAAATCGAGCAAGCAGCCGGTTAGGTACATACTCACTGCATCGTAGGAGCGGATGCGGGTGTGGGGGAAGGTGCGCGATCGCTCATGATAAGGAATGTAAGGGGTCAGAGGGAAAAAGGAGGCGAAGATATACAGGGAATGGAAGACAAGGACAATCAAGTCCTGTCGGTGGACAAAGGCTGCGCCTACAACCATACATAAGTGACGGGTGCAAATAAGGCCAAACTCGATCGTTATCCAAAAGTACAAAAATACAAGGCAACTATCACAACAGTATCTAGTTAACCGAAATGCCCACGATACTAAGAATGCATAATGGCTCCATGAAAACGAACGATACAGAGTCCTACAATAAAGCTGAAAAATGTGTGCCAGCGTCCTGCTTACGAGGAACCACTGGAGGCACTGGTTTGTACAGAGGATGGGTCATACCGTTCAGATGAGATATTGGGTTGTGGAAGGTCAATCTGAGGATCGATAACTGGGTAATACGGAACGCGTGGGTAACCTGTCGATGAGCCCTCGCTGGGACCATGAACGGGGTGCTGTGCTGCGAGTAGGTGGTACGGAGACGGCCCATACACATGAGAAGGAAATATTGCTGGCGCTATCCCGGTCTGAGGCGGATGTGGAGGTACAGGCAACGGTGGATGGTTTGGAATATAAGGATGCTGGACACCAGTGGTCGTTTCTGTGGGAGTCGGTTGACCATTGCGACCACCTGGACCATCGCCGTCAGATGTATCTGCCTCTTGCCCAGGTCGATGAGGGCATTCACCCTCGAGCCCCTGCTGCACGCATGTAGCACAGACACGGTCGACGCACTGATACCCTTTTCGAACGCAAGTTGTGCATGGCCTGCACGCAGCAAAAGATCATCGGATCAAATGTGATTAAGTCTAATTTGACCACGTTACCTTACTCCATCACAACGCACTTTATCACGTCTGGATCCAGATGAGACAAGCTTCATATCAAGCGGGAATCGAAATCCTCACCTGCATGTCGCACACGCCTGCAGCAATATAAGTCACATCGATAAAAAAGCAGAACGACAGAACGAACTGACCGCTTTCACCCGCGTTCCATGTCCCCTCCCTTTCCTCTGTACACTCACGCACTCTTTCCCATGTTCGATGCACTGCTTGCATGGCCGAGCGTCTTCGCATTTGCGATTCTCCTGTCGACATCCTTCGCAGCGCAGCTTAACAAGCTTCGGCCCCCGTCCGACATGAACACACTCTTCGCCCCGCGCAACACATCGCGAACAAGGTCGTTGATCGTCACACTGCGAAAAATAACTCCAGACCAACGCACACACACAGAGCAAGTACGCACCTTTTTATTGTCCCGGCGACAATTCTGACAAGCCAACTTGGCACGCTCGCTCTTTTGGCGATTCCGAAGGACAAACACGGGTGGCGCCACATCGGATCGCATCCCCGTCGTGACCTGCTCCTCCGCACACTCCTGATCCATTTCTCGACATCGTTGACATGGTTTGCCACCTTCGCAACGAACGCGCGCTTTGCGACAGCTCTCGCATCCATCGATACATTGATCAATGGTATACCCTTTCTTGATACATGCGCCACAGGGCCTAGTGATAAGAAGCGGGGGAACAGGGTCTCGATGAAATGGCGATGTGTACGAACATGTGGACTGCCTACTTTGTACCGTCGCAGCGGATCTTATCGCGTCTGGTGGATGGCAGGGGTAGCTCGAAGAGGTCGCTTAACGAAATGATGACATTACCTGCAACTCGCACAGGCCTTGCGATTCTGGATTGTCAGTCGACGTTCGAAGCTCGACAAGGGACACTTGGCAAACCTTAACAGCTCTTCTTGGCCATGCTGTCGTTATGATGTCGGAAACCGGGATCGGTGCTGGGTCAGGCGGCGGCTGGGAATCCATCCAGGACTTTGGTTGAGATGGACAGAGACAAGCTCGGGTGCGAATTTTTATCCTTTCTCATCCTTTTCGATCTCAGCCAACTCTCACGTCGTTAAACATGATGTATGTATCCATCCGTAGATAACATGCGAGTGCCTCGACTTGAACTCTGAACAGCGAGGAGTGTAGACTTTTAATGGGCAATCTAACTGGCAATAAAGACGAATGCTATGAGTAACTATGGGGTATTAATTAAAGTGCGTGATGTTGACATCCATTGTTTATTGGTAAACGGCAACGTAGTTAATCACCCACTGGGCATCTAAGGGGAGACTTGAGCAAACAAGACAACGAAACAAAGACTGCCCAACTCACTCGCAAAGTTGGTCGCGTTCGCAACCATCTGAGAACACGTCCCAGGACAGCCAGAACTGCTATAAGCAGATCCAGCCCAGCCACCACAGATGGTGGTGTCGATGATCATCGAGTGTTGGTAGAAATTGGCAGAAATGTCGCACGTCGCAGAGCTCCAGAAACCTGTTGGCATACCCCAGTTTGCGGGTGTGGGCGTTTTGTTGGAGATATCCACAGGGATGTTTGCTCGGGTAAAGTGCCACATCGAGATGCCAGTCGATATGTCCCACAGAAGCGCGTAGACACCTCCCTGAGCACCGTTAAACCCATAACCGAACGAAGTAGAATTACTGTCGCTGATGCCACACCCAGCATCGGCAGTCTGTGTGCTGTAGCAGTTCGAGCTGAGGAGGTTGCCAGTGAACAGCTCGTTGCCCCCCTTGGTGAGCGTGCAGGCATTCGATGTCCCACTATGAAGCGTCATCTGATTGTTTGCTTGATTGTTGACGCCCTCCACGACATCGATCTCTCCGCCCATAGGCCAGTTGGGTCCATTGGTCTGCAGTCAACAACAATTTTAGTCGTCCCGTTTGTGCAAACGAAGGGCGAACAACGAACCCAGAAGCTGGGCCATGTACCACAGCCAACCGGCATAGCAGCAGCATCCAGAATAAACAAACCACCGGTGTAGGTTTTGTTTGACGTGATACGAACACTGCCAATATTAATTAATCGACCAATGCGCGGCGCGGCGAACGCAACATCTCACGAATTGCGGTTTCCACCAGCGGCGACGGTGCTCGTGGAGTCGACGGCAAGGACAGTGGAGTTATCACAGTCGTCCACATACGCAAGACCCTTGGACGTTGCATCCTGCATGCTCAAGTAGTTCACATTGCCATTCGTAGGGTCTGCGCCAGTGAAGAATGACCATTTGCTACAAAGGGTCAAATTACGAGTGGCATGGCACATGCAGGACAGATACACACGTGAAAAAATCTTCAGCTTGGTAAAAGTCTTCGAGGGCGTATGTCTTGTTAGTAGTACTTTGACGGGCAACGTTGCGGTGGCGAGATCTTGACTGGGTTCTATGAGCACCAACCAGGGTGCCGAACGGAATGGCAGCTAAGAGGCAGACTAAAAGAGTGTGCATTGTAATGCCAGTCAACGATGAAAAGAATGAACCCGGATGAAGGACAGGGTGTTGCAGGGAAGGGCGAAGGGATCATGGACACCGGCCACCACTTATATTGGTTTTCGAGGCAACCGGTGCCCATCGACACGCTACTGCGGGCTCTAGAACCTATTGGGAGCGGTGTGGTTAACCACCGCTTGCCTTGTGCCATTAATATACGAGCGTAATGGAGATAAGCGCGTTATTGTGCCACCACAAAAAATGGGTCGCGGAGCGAAAACAGAGAACTCACAATGAACTTCCATTGTCCACTAATCTGGCTTGCCGGGCCATGTAATTTCGACCACGAATTGCAGGTGCTGGTACGAAATTGTTTTTCCAAATCTTGTTGAACAGGGCGGTTTGTGCCGCACGGTAACCGTCATCTCCATCAGAGTACCTTTCTGAGTCAGTGCCGTTCCCCACGAGCCAAGCATAGCACGCGTTTTTCGCCTCGAGAACAACCCGGACCATAATATGGAACCGAATAATGGCGGCTTCTCCCAGATAAGCAGATTAACTTTGGATATGGTAGCGCTGCCAACTGAATCCGGCGACAACACGGTTGGTGGACCGAAATGTTCTTTGTCTCACGATTCCCTTTATCGTCACAATAGCCTCCAAACCAGCGTGCACGTCGTCCATTCAAGCCATCTCTGAAAGGCGTGGTTACGGTCATGAAGAAAGAACCAGCTACGCGTTTCGTTGATATCCGCCCTAAAAGTTCGTCAATTTATCCATCTGCATCATGATGGAATGGAGCTATGCAGTTACCGGTATGTACATTCTAACACCGCTGCACGTACGATGCTTCAAGTTCCTGCCATGGTCCATCGAGTGCTCGAACACAGCGCGATAACTTGATCGCGACAAGTGCAGTGGCGCGAAATACCTG
This sequence comes from Boletus bicolor, assembly GCA_003316205.1. Classification (NCBI taxonomy): domain Eukaryota; kingdom Fungi; phylum Basidiomycota; class Agaricomycetes; order Boletales; family Boletaceae; genus Boletus; species Boletus bicolor. Next base: position 10,119 of record QFEM01005147.1, read on the forward strand.
GGCTGAATCGCATTTCGGGTATCGCCGTCTATCACCATCTCACACATTGTCCTCCATGCTCGATGACTCCGAACGTCCTTGCCAATTTGCGATTTCTCCTGCTGACACCCCTTTGCAGCGAAGCTTGAGCTGCTTCAATTACCGTTCGACATGAACAAGGTTGATATTGATCGTCACACGAAAGTTCAATTTAACGCCCCTGGCCATCCTAACATTTTACGCTCTCGGTTCTATTTCTTTCTGTATGCTAGATTACAGTGGGATGAACAAAACTCACTGACAGTGTCGACTACTTGAATTGGCAGTAGAGATTACTTTAGGTCATTGGAGGAGAGAAGTTGGATGGCCAGAAGCAGGGTACGCAGCACGTTCGTCTTCGATTCCTCCGTTCCCGGGAGTCACTCATCTCATGGAGCAAATAGAAAAATAATCTGCATCGCACAATAGGACTGACTTGTCGTGTAAATAGCATATAGATACTTCAAATTAAACCTTGAACAAAGGGTAATCTAGTCGACAACAAAGATATAATTTTGCGATACGATAACCGTCCTTGATGAGCCATGCGGTATCAATTAAAGGGAATGAATCAAGGGCGTGGCCTGTGCGCGATGGCACGATTACTTATTGGTAGACGGCGACGTAGTTGATCACCCATTTAGCATCTCGAGTCACAGCATCAGCAAAGAGACACGACGCGACAAAAAGGTCGACCGACTCACCGGCGAAGTTGGTCGCGTTCGCAACCATCTCGGAACACGTTCCGGGGCAGCCAGAATTGCCGTAAGCAGCCCCAGCCCAGCCACCGCATATGGTAGTATCGATAATCATCGAGTGATCATAGAAATTGTCCACAATGTCGCACGACGAAGAGCTCCAAGAGCCTGCTGGTGTACCCCAGTTTGCGGGTGTAGGGTTTTTGTTGGTGATATCCGCAGGGATGTCTGCGCGGGCAAAGTGCCATAACGACATCCCAGCCGATGTGTCCCACAGAAACGCATAGACACCTCCCTGAGCACCGTTAAACCCATAGCCAAACGAACGCGTGTCAGCATCCAGGATAGAGCATCCAGCATCGGCATTCTGTGTGCTGTAGCAGTTCGTGTTGAGGACATGACCAGTGAACGTCCCTTGACCGGCCTTCGCATTGATCGTGCAGGTATTATTTGTCCCACTGTGGAGCGTCATCTGATTGTTCGCCTGGTTGTTGATGCCTTCCACAATATCGATCTCTCCGCCCATAGGCCAGTTGGGTCCATTGGTCTGCAGTCAACAACAATCTTAGTCGTCCTGTTTGTACAAACGAAGGGTGAACAACGAACCCAGAAGCTAGGCCATGTACCACAACCGACAGGCATCGCACTTGCGTCCAGAATAAACAAACCCCCTGTATACACATTGTTCGACGTGATACGAACGCTGCCGATCGAATATTTATCAATCCATCGACACGTAGCCAAGCAAACGCATCGTCTTACGAATTGCGATTCCCGCCAGCAGGGACACTACTCGTAGAGTCTACGGCAAGGACAAGGGAGTTATCCGTGCTGTCCACGTATGCAAGCCCTTGGGACGTTGCATCCTGCGTGCTCAGGAAATTCACGTTGCCATTCGTAGGGTCTGCGCCAGTGAAAAAGGACCACTGTCTAGAGAGGGTCAGGACCTGAGTGACGAGTCCACGGACAGATACATACGAGAAGAAATCTTGAGCTTGATACCAATCTTGGAGGGCATATGTCTTGTTCGCACTCCGGCGAGCAACCTCGTCACGAGATCTGGACGCGGTGCTCAGAGCGTCAACCAAAGTGCCAAACGGAATCGCGGCCAAGAGGGTAGCAAAACGAGTGTACATCGCCAAGGTCCGTCGACGATGAAAAAAACGATTCTAGATGAGGAAAACTAGGTTCTAGGGAAGAATAAGGGACCGGATGAAATCGGGCACCATTTATATTGATGTTCTCTAGAACTCGCATGACAGCGGGTTCGATTCGAACTTGAGCCCGTCGTGAGCAGATGCCCTGAACCACCGTTTGACCGTGGGTCATTAGTATAAGGGCATGAGGGAGCTAAGCCATAACGAAACGATATGAAGAATAAAAACAGGACAGGGGAGTCGGAGACATACACTGACAGTGATGATCCGGATGGATCGGAACGGCAGCTGGCTCAGCCAGGCTGAGCACTTTCAACCGCAGCGTCCACATGCCTTGACGGCGCTTGGTAGGCCAGTTCTGGCCAGGTCTGCACTGTGATTAAACGACGAGATTGTGGCACTGACAATGATTGTTTCACCTTTCCGAGTCGTCACTAAGTCACTCCTCGCAACTCCGATCATTCCACCAAGTAGTCACTCCGACCGGAATGGGAGACACATGTTCCGCACGACTTTGGGTATAATACTTCCAGCTGGATCCTGATGCTGTACCATACGTCAGATTCATCTCATTGACTTTCCTCTTTCGTTGCAGCACCCAACCGCATGAAATATTTCTTCCGCGGAGTCATTCGCGCCGGACGGTTATGAACGTCTGAATCAGCCGGTGAATCCATGGCGCATGCGTTCACAAAGTCATTATCACCGACCGTGACTAGTAGAGACGCCGAACTGCATGTCTGAAGCGCGAATTTCTAAAGCCAATATTTGAGAGCATTCTATTTAGGTCTGGGCGACAAAGTGGATGGGAACGATGAAGATTGGCAGCGTGGCGGCGGCATTAGAGTGATCTTGGTGATGCTGCTATTTCTAGTACTGGCGTAGATAATGTGGGACAATTAACACTTCTGATTAGTAAGTCAGGAAATCCTAGGGGGTGTTAAAGTCCATGAAAGACAACATCAGATGTCTGATCTATAAAAAATCGTAATGTTATGAAGTACGAGACACTTGAAAAAAGTTGCTAGTCACAGTAAATACTCGACGCGAAAGTACGCAGGACGTTCGTCTTCGTAATGCTTCGTTCCAGGGAGTCACTCATCTTATGGAGCAAATAGAAAAAGGTATATTGCGTTGCACTACATCACGTACCAACGACTTGTTGCGTAGATAACACACAAATGCTTCAGCTTAAACTCCGAACGAAGGGTAAATCTGGCCGACAGTGAAGGTATAATTTGCGATGCGATAACCGTCCTCGATGCGCCATGTGGTATCAATTGAAAGAATGAATCGGGAAAATGACCTGTGCAGGGGGCCATGATTGCTTATTGGTAGACGGCGACGTAGTTAATCACCCATTTCGCATCTGGAGGCGCGACATCAGCAAAGAGCATAACGCGACAAATGGACGACCGACTCACCGGCAAAGTTGGTCGCGTTCGCAACCATCTCGGAACACGTTCCGGGGCAGCCAGAATTGCCGTAAGCAGCCCCAGCCCAGCCACCGCAGATAGTGGTGTCGATGATCATCGAGTGTTGATAGAAATTGTCAGAAATGTCGCATGTCGCAGAACTCCAGAAGCCTGATGGCGTACCCCAGTTTGCGGGTGTGGGCGTTTGACTGGCGATATCCGCAGGGATGTCTGCGCGTGCAAAGTGCCATAACGACATCCCAGCCGATGTGTCCCACAGAAACGCGTAGACACCTCCCTGAGCACCGTTAAACCCATAGCCAAACGAACGCGTGTCAGCATCCAGGATAGAGCATCCAGCATCGGCATTCTGTGTGCTGTAGCAGTTCGTGTTGAGGACATGACCAGTGAACGTTTCCTCGTTGGCCGTCACATCGATCGTGCAGGGATTCGTTGTCCCACTGTGGAGCGTCATCTGATTGTTCGGCTGATCGTTGATGCCTTCCACAATATCGATCTCTCCGCCCATAGGCCAGTTGGGTCCATTGGTCTGCAGTCAACAACAATCTTAGTCGTCCCGTTTGTGCAAACGAAGAGTGAACAACGAACCCAGAAGCTAGGCCATGTACCACAACCGACAGGCATCGCACTTGCGTCCAGAATAAACAAACCTCCTGTATACACCGTGTTCGACGTAATGCGAACACTGCCAATTGAGTATTTATCAATCCAGTGACACGTAGCCAAGCAAACGCATCGTCTTACGAATTGCGATTCCCGCCAGCAGGGACATTACTCGTGGAGTCTACGGCAAGGACAAGGGAGTTATCCGTGCTGTCCACGTATGCAAGCCCTTGGGACGTTGCATCCTGCATGCTCAGGTAATTCACGTTGCCATTCGTAGGGTCTGCGCCGGTGAAAAATGACCATTGTCTAAAGAGGGTCAAGACACGAATGACATGGTACATGAACAGATACATACGAGAAGAAATCCTGACCCTGGTACCAATTTTGGAGGGTATATGTCTTGCTCTGACGAGCAGCCTCGGTACGAAATCTGGACGCAGTGATCTGAGCGCCCACAAGAGTGCTAAAAGGAATCGCAGCCAAGAGGCTAACAGAACGAGCGGACATCGCAAGGCCCATCGGCGATGAAAAGAACGATCCTAGGTGAGTAAAACCAGCTTCTAGCGAGGAGTAGGGTAACCAAGTATGAAATCGGGCACCATTTATATTGATTTTCTAGAACCCGCATGACGGCGGACTCAAATCGAACTTGAATCTATCGTGAACGGATGCCCTGAACCACCATCCAACCTTGGGTCATTAATATAAAGGCGTAGGGGAGATAAGATTACGAAGCGGGGTGTGGATAAAGACGGGACAGGGGAGACATGACTCGCTCGAAATGTTAATGGCAACTGGCTCGGCAAAGCTATTTTCGACCGCAACCGCGTACACATGCCTTGGTGACCGAGTTTGGGCCATGATTGAACGTAATGACGACGACTGTTATTTCAAGCAAGTAATAGAGTCCTGCAACTCTCACTCAATCACTGAATGGGAGACACATGAGACACATACTAGCTTGTAATACTTCCAGTTGATATGTACCCATACACCAGGTACGGGATGGAGTTGTTAGTTGTAACTTACGTCGCTAAATTGCTAAGTGCGGCGAACCCAAGTCACCCGTTGGTGTAACGATGTGACTAAGCGGCGAGACCATACGATGAACTCAACTGGTGAGGTAGCTAGATAAGGCAGTGACCAAGTCTGGGCCATGATTGAACGTAATGATAACGACTGTTATTTCGAGTAAATAGTAGAGTCCTGCGACTCTCACTCCATCAATCACTGAATGGGAGACACATGAGACACATACTAGCTTGTAATACTTCCAGTTGATATGTAGTGGCCCATACGCCAGGTTTATCTCACTCTTTTGTTGCAGCAACCACGCGAATTTGTTCTTCCGCGGGCGAAGACGGCCGGCGCAGTCATTTGCGCCAGACGGTCATGAACGTCAACTCGTAAATCCACGGCGCAACATCATGGGGTCAACCGAAGTTAGGTGAGCTTCAGGCCTGAAGCGAAGGATGATCGATGGAGCGAGTAACCTATTTTTGGTAAAGGCACAATACAGGCGCAAATAAACCCTTTGAACCAATAAATCCTCAGCGCATGCGCCTATCACGTCATCGTCACTTCATATCTCTGCAATGAACTATTATAAACGCTACGCCTCTGCCACCGGGCGCACCTTTTCCTTACTAAATCATCTCCTTCAGGTATGGAAGCAGCAGCCTCTTGCAAATGGCATGGCACCGATCCCAAGTTTGCAGGTCGACTTCATGCGGAAATCGGTATAACACCGGTATCGCTTCAATCCAAACAATACATTCTCCTGTTTGGCGCCTTCACGTCAATTTGGGTAGATACTTTCACTTCTCGGTCCTGCGGTGATTGGTCGGATATAAAGAACACACCTACCAATCCTTCCTTGATTCGCCCACCTTATCAACAAGACAACAGTTTTTTTTTTAAAAATAAGCGAAATCTATTGCCCACCATCGTACACATCAAATATTCAAAAGTACACGTCCATTCCTTTCCGGCATCGAGCAATTACTAAAACCACGTCGTAAGTCGGCGATGAAGCGGGGAAACGACTGATCAAAAGGACGCACCGTAATGACCGTAGGTTCATCCCGTTGTAGGAACTCCTTGAGCTTCGTAATCTCTAATGCCACTTCGATGAGACCCTTGAGACCCTCTGCAGTTGCCCTGCTCAACTCCTTCTCCCCCGCATCTGGTCCGACATATCGCTCGACGTACATCCTGACCGTGGCACCTGCACTGCCCGTACCGCTAAGCCGGAACACCACTCTCGAGCCGTCATCGAACAACACAACCTGGCCCTGATTCGCGCTGACGCTCTTGTCGATAGGATCGGTGTACGAGAAGTTCGAGACGGAGGCGATCATATAACCTTGGCCCGTGCTCATCGAGCGATGGGTCGTGTTCGCGAACGACCCAGTCTTGATGGCGTCATTCAGACGTGTGACCAACTTGTTTGCACCTTCCGAGGAAACTTCTTCGTAATCGTAGCGACTGAAGAATGAACGGCCGTAGACGGCGTAGTGCTTCTGCAAAAGTTCATTAATACCAATCAGCTTGTTAGGAGACTCCTTGTTGGCCGCGGCAAGAATGTTGAGCCATGCTTCCGGTTCGGATGTAAGCTACCGCCGAAACACGGAGCGGGGTCATACTTACCGACAATTGCCCACAGTCCGTCCTTTTCACGGATATGATCTGAGCCTGTTCCGAAAGATTCCTCCCCGCAAATAGAGAGGCGTCCAGCGTCCATCAAATTTCCAAAGAACTTCCAGCCTGTCAGAGCACTTCCGTGAATCAAGCGAGGGTATGCCAGAGAATTTGCCCTACCAGTAGGCACCTCAAAATATTCGAGACCCTTTTTCTGTGCGACAAGATCGATTGCCTTGCTAGTCGGCATGCTACGCGCTAGACCTTTCACGCCTCCCTTCTTGAAATAAGGAATAACGTCTGCCCAGTCCGCGATGATGGCGACCGAGTCTGACGGCGTGACGAACGCGCCCTTGCCGTAGATCATGTTTCTATCACCATCACCATCGCTCGCAGCACCGAACTGAATACCGTTTTTATCCACAACCTCGACAAGCGAATGCGCATAAGTCAAATTCGGGTCCGGGTGTCCTCCGCCAAAGTCCGGCAAGGGGACGCTGTTCTGGATCGCCGCCTCGGGAAGACCGAGCTCCTCGATGAAGATAGCACGCGCGTAGGGACCGGTGACACCATGCAGACCGTCGAACAGGACGCGGAACGACTCTGCATTGTCCTGGAGGAACGTTTTGATGAGCGCAAAATCAAAGATCTGCTTCAATAAGATGACGTAATCCGCTACGGAATCGATGATCTGCACTTGGGAGGGACCGTAGGTCGTCTCGCCAATCTTTGAGAGATCGACCTAGCGTGCAAAGTGAGTCGAGTTACGACAGCAGCAAACGGTAAAGAACGTACGGACGCAGCCTCGATGACCTTGTATCTCACGATCGACTTGGTGACCTCGTAAATCTTGTTCGTCACGTTCTCAGGTGCAGGTCCACCGTTGGACACGTTGTACTTGATCCCAAAGTCGTTGTCGGGACCTCCAGGGTTGT